>JAPZIH010000299.1:0-30898 GCA_027410445.1 Discoglossus pictus
GAAGGGGGGGGGGAGTGACAGAAGGGGGGGGGGAGTGACAGAAGGGGGGGGGAGTGACAGAAGGGGGGGGGGAGTGACAGAAGGGGGGGGGGGGAGTGACAGAAGGGGGGGGAGTACAGAAGGGGTGGGAGTGACAGAAGGGGGGGGGAGTGACAGAAGGGGGGGGGAGTGACAGAAGGGGGGGGAGTGACAGAAGGGGGGGGGGAGTGACAGAAGGGGGGGAGTGACAGAAGGGGGGGGGAGTGACAGAAGGGGGGGGGAGTGACAGAAGGGGGGGGGGGAGAAGTGACAGAAGGGGGGGGGAAGTGACAGAAGGGGGGGGGGGAGTGACAGAAGGGGGGGTAGTGACGAAGGGGGGGGAGTGACAGAAGGGGGGGAGTGACAGAAGGGGGGGGAGTGACAGAAGGGGGGGGGAGTGACAGAAGGGGGGGGGAGTGACAGAAGGGGGGGGAGTGGACAGAAGGGGGGGGGGAGTGACAGAAGGGGGGGGAGTGACAGAAGAGGGGGGAGTGACAGAAGGGGGGAGGGGAGGACAGAAGGGGGGTGCAGTGACAGAAGGGGGGGGAAGAGTGCAGTGACAGAAGGGGGGGGGGGAAGAGTGCAGTGACAGAAGGGGGGGGGGGGAAGAGTGCAGTGACAGAAGGGGGGGGGGGAAAAGTGCAGTGACAGAAGGGGGGGGGGGAAGAGTGCAGTGACAGAAGGGGGTGGGGGAAAAGTGCAGTGACAGAAGGGGGGGGGAAGAGTGCAGTGACAGAAGGGGGGGGGGGAAAAGTGCAGTGACAGAAGGGGGGGGGGAAGAGTGCAGTGACAGAAGGGGGGGGGGGGAAGAGTGCAGTGACAGAAGGGGGGGGGGGGGAAGAGTGCAGTGACAGAAGGGGGGGGGGGAAGAGTGCAGTGACAGAAGGGGGGGGGGAAGAGTGCAGTGACAGAAGGGGGGGGGGAAGAGTGCAGTGACAGAAGGGGGGGGGGAAGAGTGCAGTGACAGAAGGGGGGGGGGAAGAGTGCAGTGACAGAAGGGGGGGGGGTGAAGAGTGCAGTGACAGAAGGGGGTGGGGGAAAAGTGCAGTGACAGAAGGGGGGTGGGGGGAAGAGTGCAGTGACAGAAGGGGGGGGGGGAAGAGTGCAGTGACAGAAGGGGGGGGGGAGAGGTGCAGTGACAGAAGGGGGGGGGAGAGTGCAGTGACAGAAGGGGGGGGGGGTGAGAGTGCAGTGACAGAAGGGGGGGGGGGAGTGCAGTGACAGAAGGGGGGGGGGGAGTGCAGTGACAGAAGGGGGGGGGGGGAGAGTGCAGTGACAGAAGGGGGGGGGGAGAGTGCAGTGACAGAAGGGGGGGGGGAGAGTGCAGTGACAGAAGGGGGGGGGAGAGTGCAGTGACAGAAGGGGGGGGGAGAGTGCAGTGACAGAAGGGGGGGGGCGAGAGTGCAGTGACAGAAGGGGGGGAGAGTGCAGTGACAGAAGGGGGGGAGAGTGCAGTGACAGAAGGGGGGGAGAGTGCAGTGACAGAAGGGGGGGGAGAGTGCAAGTGACAGAAGGGGGGGAGAGTGCAGTGACAGAAGGGGGGGGGAATGAGTTGCAGTGACAGAAGGGGGGGGGAGAGTGCAGTGACAGAAGGGGGGGGGGGGAGAGTGCAGTGACAGAAGGGGGGGGGGGGAGAGTGCAGTGACAGAAGGGGGGGGGGGGAGAGTGCAGTGACAGAAGGGGGGGGGGAGAGTGCAGTGACAGAAGGGGGGGGGGAGAGTGCAGTGACAGAAGGGGGGTGGGGAGAGTGCAGTGACAGAAGGGGGGGGGGAGAGTGCAGTGACAGAAGGGGGGGGGGGAGAGTGCAGTGACAGAAGGGGGGGGAGAGTGCAGTGACAGAAGGGGGGGGGAGAGTGCAGTGACAGAAGGGGGGGGGAGAGTGCAGTGACAGGAGGGGGGGGGGAGAGTGCAGTGACAGGAGGGGGGGGGAGAGTGCAGTGACAGGAGGGGGGGAGAGTGCAGTGACAGGAGGGGGGAGAGTGCAGTGACAGGAGGGGGGAGAGTGCAGTGACAGGGGGGGGGGGAGTGCAGTGACAGGAGGGGGGGGGAGTGCAGTGACAGGAGGGGGGGGAGTGCAGTGACAGGAGGGGGGGGGAGTGCAGTGACAGGAGGGGGGGGGGAGTGCAGTGACAGGAGGGGGGGGGAGTGCAGTGACAGGAGGGGGGGGAGTGCAGTGACAGGAGGGGGGGGAGTGCAGTGACAGGAGGGGGGGGAGTGCAGTGACAGGCGGGGGGGGGAGTGCAGTGACAGGAGGGGGGGGAGTGCAGTGACAGGAGGGGGGGGGGGAGTGCAGTGACAGGAGGGGGGGGGGAGTGCAGTGACAGGAGGGGGGGGGGAGTGCAGTGACAGGAGGGGGGGGGAGTGCAGTGACAGGAGGGGGGGAGTGCAGTGACAGGAGGGGGGGAGTGCAGTGACAGGAGGGGGGGAGTGCAGTGACAGGAGGGGGGGAGTGCAGTGACAGGAGGGGGGGGAGTGCAGTGACAGGAGGGGGGGGAGTGCAGTGACAGGAGGGGGGGAGTGCAGTGACAGGAGGGGGGTGCAGTGACAGGAGGGGCGTGCAGTGACAGGAGGGGCGTGCAGTGACAGGAGGGGCGTGCAGTGACAGGAGGGGCGTGCAGTGACAGTGCAGTAACAGGAGGGGGGGTGCAGCGACAGGAGGGGGGAGTGCAGTGACAGGAGGGGGGGGGGAGTGCAGTGACAGGAGGGGGGGGAGTGCAGTGACAGGAGGGGGGGGAGTGCAGTGACAGGAGGGGGGGGAGTGCAGTGACAGGAGGGGGGAGTGCAGTGACAGGAGGGGGGAGTGCAGTGACAGGAGGGGGGTGTAGTGACAGGAGGGGGGTGCAGTGACAGTGCAGTAACAGGAGGGGGGGTGCAGTGATAGGAGGGGGGGGGTGCAGCGACAGGAGGGGGGGTGCAGTGACAGTGAAGTGATAGGAGGGGGGGGGGGGTGCAGCGACAGGAGGGGGGGGGGGGGTGCAGTGATGGGCTGCACCTATCTGGGATCATTGTGCTGATGCAGGCACTGTTTGTGATATATATGGTGTGTGTCAGTGCTCTGAGCAGGCGTGTATGTAGCACTGTATGTGATGGATGACACACCGCCCATAGCAGCCCGTTATCTCAGACCCATCACAACCTCCTCCCCCCGTCTCTCAGGTTACATGTCCGGTGTATTACCTGCTATGCTCAGGCTCCAGCTGTACAGATGCACCGTGTGGTTGATGAGCTCAGACACCGTGCCCAACATCCTGCCGCCTGCACCGAGCACACTGACAGGAGAGGCTCAGACTGCGAGTCCCGGCAATGAGAGGCCGTGTACTGCTCAGCTGTGTTACCCCAACTACTCGGTTGCAGTAGCTCTCGGGAGCGCGCGCACAAGCACACCCCTTCCTAAACCCTGCAGGTCCTTGAACGACCATAAAACAACACAAAGGCAAACATGTTCTAAGAGCTAATAATAATAATCATCATCTAATTTCCTGGGTAATATATAACATACTCTCTTCTCTCTCAATTGAAGTACCACTAAATAATGAAAACAATATATTTTTGAAAACTTTAGATCTAAAAACATTATTATTTAATCAGAAACAAATGTTGATGCCTCTGCCGAACCCTGGAGGGATCGGATCTATCTATCTATCCGGATGTTCTCCCTAAGCCCCTAGCCCTCTAAACCTAACCCCCTAACCCCCCTTGGCGGCCCTAACCCCCTACACCAGTTACTGGCCCTAAACCTAAGCCCCTAACCCCCTACTCCCCTTTCCGGGCCTAACCCTAACCCCCTACACCCGTTGACGGCCCTAACCTCCTAACCCTCTTATCATTAACCCTAACCCCCTAAAAGTACCTTCCTAACCCTAATCCCCTAACCCCTACACCACTTACTGGCCCTAACCCTCTTAGCCTAACCCCCTAAAAGTACCATCCTAATCCTAAGCGCCTAACCCCCTACACCACTTACCGGCCCTAACCCTAACCGAAAACCCCATATCACTTACAGACAGCTACATCGGGACGTGCACATAACAGGATAGATCCGGGGGATCCATTATACATTGGTTAAGATGTGCATGAGAGGGGTATTTGCATTTTTGGAGAGCTGCGATTGCATTGAATAATGCAAGGTGTCTGTTTCCTGGCCAGTGAAGGGAAAGAAAGTGGTGTGGTGTTCATTTTAATCCCATCCTATTATTAAATAAAGGCTCTGGACTTCTGCCTATTTTCTATTGTCATGTCCCTTCCTCCATTGATAACTACAAATACACGCCCCATCATTCAGCTCTAAGTATATGATGTAATAAACCCAGAATAGATTTTTGTTCTTAGAAACAAAGTATTAAACATTCTGATTTCCCCCCAAAATATTTTATGTCCATGGCTTAAGCAGCTGCTAATGTTGTTAGTTAGTAAACCTTATGAGTGATTGCAACTTTTCAGCTGTCTCCTGCCCTACAGGAGGTCTTACCTATAGTACTATTACACCAGAACCTAATGGAAATCTTAAGTGATCTCCCAAGACTCTGTGAGTGCTTCAAGTGAGACAAATCCTTATGTGTAAATTCAACCTCCTGCAATGCAAATAAAAACATAAGAGCACTTAACAGGACATGGCAAGTTTCTGGATTTAACTAGGAATATAATAAACCTGTGTATCTATTTAGTTTTATGTATATCATTTTATTAAGAAGTGCTTGCGACTTTGTTTTTTTCGGCCTAGTACCTTATAAATAATTCTGTTTTCCCTCTGCAGCTCATGAAGACAATGCACTTCTAAGTACAGGGGTTGCACTGTCTCATAGCAACCACTCAGTGGCAACATTCTGCAACATGCTCCTCCTAGAGAGGGGTCACTGACAGGGTAATTTAAAGCACTGCACTTCTCCTTCTGTGTATTCATGAGCTGCATGAACCACAGAGCGCAGATCCAAACAGATACAAATTGTACGATTTTAGGCAGCTAAAAACAGAGTTTTAAAATACTTCCTAATAAAATAAAGTACAGTATATAGATACATACCTAAAGCACAAAAGAAACCTTTGTAATTGGTAATGCAGCCTTATAGAAATAATACTAAAGAACAGTCAACTAAATCACAATGTCAATTACAAATACCTACTCACACAATTAAACACTGATGCACAACAAAGACTAAGATAAACACAGAACCCCAGGGGGTTAATGCCACTGTGATGATCATGGGGTAGGGGATATTACTGCCCAGGGGCACCTGATATAGAAGACAGGTTAACCACCCACAAGGACCGTTGGGGTTCTTGGAAATCTCGGCACCAGCACCCTAATATCTGGCTTCTGTATCAGTCAGGGTCTCTCCATCAGGAATCAGCACTTCCAGGAGACTCAGTAACCTTCATGTGGTAGTGATCAGGACAAGTTACTTGCAGGGTGGAGATAGGATCAGTATAGCAGCCACCAGGAGCAAATAAGAGAATATACCATTTCTATATGTCTCAGCAGTGAACTCATTTATTTTTGGAAAGTCAACAATATTTATAGGGGTTAGATACGGGGGGGGGGGGGTGTATACAACACAACAATGACAGGGAGTGGCAGACAAACATGGGAGATTGACTCCACATGGGGTCTAATAGTCTAGCACCTGTGAACAATAGGCCAACCTCCAAATAAACATAATGCTGTCTCCATGTCTAGTGGTCCAGACCTCAAATAGAACACATTAACTTTATCTAGCAGGCAATGGGACAAAACAGATTACAATACAATGTAAGTGTTTATAGTCTAGTGGCTGGAGCCAAACAGTCTGTCCATTAAGGTTGCTCATGGGCTAAGTTTGAGGAACTGGAAAAGGAGTCTGTGACAGGCGCCACCAGCCACCCACCTGTGTATCCCTTACAACTTGGTACCATGTAATAATTTAGAAATTATTAACATATAATCGAATGTCACTGAGCTGTAATGTTCATGCGCAAGAGTAATAAACCACATCAATTTGTCAATGTCTGTGTATTACACTATACAGACAAAAAATTGCAATATTTACTGATGTCTTTTACTGGGGTACTATGAGAATTAGCGTGTTTTTGGGGCTCTGACTTCCACACTCGCATCTACATAAGTAACTTGTAAGGACCCTTGTGATTCTTGTAAGCTATTTACCATATGAGACAAAACCCTAGGTACATAGTTCTTATCTCAAACAGGGTAGGAAACACTGTATTTATTTTCTCTGAGCCTTTGCATGAGTATCTGTTTCAGTCCTGGGGGTGTATGCAACTGGGAAGTTATCAAACCCAAGTGATAATATATTCACAATCATCTGTTTATATTCACACACAGGTTACGTGTTTCAATTTATTATTATTATTATTATTATTATCTTTTATTTGTATCGCGCCAACATATTCCGTAGCGCTGTACAAGGGAGAAGAACAAGGAAATATACAACATACAATACTGACAACAAGCAGAACATGGAGGGCCCTGTTTTGAGCTTCAAATCTTGTAAAAGTGCTTTTTCACAAAGTAGCCCACAAGATTAGACACTCGCCACTTACAATCTAAAGGTAATGGAAGAGATAGAGACCTGGGAAGGGTAGATAAGGAAAAGCAAGGTTAGGAAGGAAGTGAGAGGTACATAGGAAGGAAGTTGTGAAAATAAAGAGGTTATGTTATCCATTAGTTAGAGAGGGAAAATATGTGATATAAAGTGATTGGCACTATTATATAAAATGGTATATGCCCCTAGTGGTCAGATAACGTAACATGCAGATGGAAATGTCAGGAGACACATAGTTTAAATAGTTATAACACAAAATGGATTTTCACGTATAAATGAAATTATGTGTTACATGAACAAATCAATTACAGACCTAGATGGGCCCAGAAGGATTGAACAGTGGCGAAAATGACGAGTATCCATAAGGAGTAATGTAAATTAACCCAGAAACGCGTGGTGAGTACCGAGGTAAACGACGAGTGCTGAGGCATTTTTCTGTGTCAAAATATGTTGAATACTAAGTTTGATGAGTTTTGAGGTAGATGAGTGCCGAGGTACCACTGTATAAAGAGAGGAAATACATACTGTATGTATGTATATCACTATAATAGTGTTGGTTTTGCAAATGTTGGTGACATTTGCAATGTTGGTCACGCTTTTGCGTCCCTCGCGACTGCGAGGCCCGTGGGTCTCAGGCCCTCTGGGCTCGCATCACCCCCAGCTGCAATGAGCATTGTAGGCGCTCATTGCAGGGCTCGCATCATCCACAGTACCTGGTTCCTGACAGTAGCTGAAGCAGGTACCAGGATGCAACACTGCCAGCAGTACCGCACTCACATCTTCTCCTCTGCGGCTCCAGCACTACGACCGGAACTACTTTCTGGATTAAGCTACACATCTTGGTACAGAAAGTAGTTCCGTCCGGAGGACGGGAGCCGCAGAGGAGGTGAGTGCAGCGCTGCTGGCAGGGTTGCATCCAGGTATGAGACACAGGGGAGGGATAGAAAGGGGAAAAGGAGACAAGAGAGGGAGAGAAGGGGGAACGGAGAGACAATGGAGGGAGAGGGGGGAAGGAGACACGAGGGGGGGAAAGGAAGAGGGGGGAAGGAGACACGAGGGGGGAAAGGGAGAGAGGGAAAGGAGACACAAGGGGGGAAAGGGAGGGGGAAAGGGAGAGGGGGAAAGGAGGAACAGGAGAGGGAGGGAGATGGGGAAAGGAGACACAGGTGTAGGAGAGAGGGAAAGGGAGAGGGGGAAAGGAAGTAGAGGTACAGGAGAGGGAGGGGGAAAGGAGACACAAGGGAGTGAGAGGGGGGAAAGGAGATACAGGGGAGGGTGAGGGGGGAAAGGAGATACAGGGGAAGGTGAGGGGGGAAAGGGAGACTGGGAAAGGAGACACGGGAGAAAAAGAGAGGGGGGAGGAGACACAGGGGAGGGAGAGGGGGCAAAGGGAGAGGGGGAAAGGAGGCACAGGGGAGAGAGGGGGGAGGAGACACAGGGAAAGGAGGCACAGGGGAGGGGGAAGGAGACACAGGGGAGGGGGGAAGGAGACACAGGGGAGGGAAAGGTGGGGAAAGGCCACAGGGCGGGTTGGCAAAGAAAAGTGACAAGTGGCAATTTCATATATAGTTGTCAGCAATGCGGGTTGTTGCTAACGCTTGCGGGCTCACGTAGAGAGGGTCGCAGTTGCTGGCAAGGAGCACCAAAGGCGCTCCTTGCGCTGGTGGAGATGAGCGCCATAGGCAATACACAAACAATACGAGCCGCGGGACTTAGAAAAAATCCATTAACGGACAAACTGCGCACAGCGCAAACATTAAAAAACACAAAAATAAAGACAAAAATAAAATAAAATCATTACCCACAGCAAGGGGGACCTCTGCAAAACAGCTTAAACCTCGATTTCAGTCAAATTTCAAAAGTTTAGACACTTGAAAATCCCCTAAGCGAGAGAAAAAATGGCCGACGAAAAAAAAAAACGAGGCTACACGACCCCTAAACACGCAAAATACCACAAAGCAAATACGGCTTTTCCAAAAACCTGTATGACCTACAACATACAACATTAGCAAGGACGCTAAATCATACAAACCCGCGTACCACATACACATTCGCTGCCATTTTACAACACTAACTTACACAATGCAGAAGTACACAGCTACACAAACGGCTTCCCCTCGCGCACGCCGCCTATTTACAGTACACACTGCACACATTGCTGACACTTACACCTCAGCTCAACAACACTGCAAACCTAAAAAAAAAATACACAAAACACAAACAAATTAACACCACACTATCGCAAACAACCACAAACATCTTCACCGTGCGACCAACAAGGAGCGCCAACGGTGCTCATAGGACACAAACTACACCAGGGGAGAGCCTTGCAATAAGCGACAAAACCAGATTACTGCGGACCTTACAATAAGCGCAAAAGCGCCTATGATAACAACATATACACCAACCCAGAGGCTCGCAATGACCCCCGAAGCCGCTCATTGCGAGCTACGCGATAAAGCCAAAGTCGCTCAGCGCCAGCCTTGCAATGAGTGCACAAGGATCTCAGACCACCAAAACACTTACTCTCTGTGGCAAACAGCATTACCTGCTTTATAATTTTATTGCCGTCATTTTTTGACAGGCAAGTCGCTAATGACATACATAAATGGGAGAGATGTTAAATTAAGTGTTTTGTGAAGTAAGAAGCTGCAATGTTTACATGCATTAGTACTAACATCATTTGTCATAATTGTTAGTTAAGATACTTTGAGGATCTTCAGGATTTCGTATGGGGAGAAAAAATAATGTATGTAAAGTTATTAACCATAAAGGATAGTTTAGATAATGTTTTAACTTGTATGATCATTTATTTGATTGAGTGTTGATTTATGGTGCTTCAAGGGCCTCCAAACCTCAGGGAGGGGGGAGCTTGCACTGGATCTATGAGATGTACTGTAACACAGTAGTTCAGATTACACCGTGGTGCACGGTTAACCCTTCAGCTGTGCTTGTGCCGGCTCTATGTGATATGATGTTTGCAGAGCTGGCATCTTAACAAGAAACTGCGCCACCGCACAGCCAACTGACACCGCGCGTGCACGTGACGCAGTAACCTTGGATACGGCTGCATCTGAAGCCACGCCCTCGATAAGCTCGGCATAGACATCACGTGGGAGTGTTCTATAAAACGTTATCCCGAGGAGAAGCGATCAATAAGTGATCCAGCCTGATGCAGTGTGGGAACAAAGGAGGCCGCACACTGCTATATGCAGCATATTCATATTCTGTTACCCATGTACATATTAACCCCAGCTCTCTCTCACCCCATATATTCACTCCACCATTGCACTTTCTTGCTCCTCCTTAGTGCTATTATTATCCATTCCTTTCTTCTTCTTACCCTTCTAGCTTGTTCCCAATAATTCTCATTCTCACCCCCCCTCTCTTTCTTCCCCATTACTGTATTCTCATACACCTCTCTTTCTTCCCCATTACTGTATTCTCATACACCCCCTCTCTTTCCCATTACTGTATTCTCATACACCCCCTCTCTTTCCCATTACTGTATTCTCATACACCCCCTCTCTCTTTCTTCCCCATTACTGTATTGTCATACCCCCCTCTCTTTCTTCCCATTACTGTATTCTCATACACCCCCTCTCTTTCTTCCCCATTACTGTATTCTCATACCCCCCTCTCTTTCTTCCCCATTACTGTATTGTCACACCCCCCTCTCTTTCTTCCCCATTACTGTATTGTCATACCCCCCTCTCTTTCTTCCCCATTACTGTATTCTCACACGCCCCTCTCTCTTTCTTCCCATTACTGTATTGTCATACACCCCCCTTTCTTCCCCATTACTGTATTCTCATACACCCCTCTCTTTCTTCCCCATTACTGTATTCTCATACACCCCCTCTCTCTTTCTTCCCCATTACTGTATTGTCATACCCCCCTCTCTTTCTTCCCATTACTGTATTCTCATACCCCTCTCTCTTTCTTCCCCATTACTGTATTCTCATACCCCCCTCTCTTTCTTCCCCATTACTGTATTGTCACACCCCCCTCTCTTTCTTCCCCATTACTGTATTGTCATACCCCCCTCTCTTTCTTCCCCATTACTGTATTCTCACACGCCCCTCTCTCTTTCTTCCCATTACTGTATTGTCATACACCCCCCTTTCTTCCCCATTACTGTATTCTCATACACCCCCTCTCTTCCCCATTACTGTATTCTCATACACCCCCCTCTCTTCCCCATTACTGTATTCTCATACACCCTCTCTCTCTTTCTTCCCCATTACTGTATTCTCATACACCCCCCTTTCTTCCCCATTACTGTATTCTCATACACCCCTCTCTTTCTTCCCCATTACTGTATTCTCATACACCCCTCTCTCTTTCTTCCCCATTACTGTATTCTCATACACCCCTCTCTTTCTTCCCCATTACTGTATTCTCATACACCCCCCTCTCTTCCCCATTACTGTATTCTCATACACCCCTCTCTTTCTTCCCCATTACTGTATTCTCATACACCCCTCTCTTTCTTCCCCATTACTGTATTCTCATACACCCCCCTCTCTCTTTCTTCCCCATTACTGTATTCTCATACACCCCCCTCTCTTTCTTCCCCATTACTGTATTCTCATACACCCCCTCTCTTTCTTTCCCATTACTGTATTCTCATACACCCCCTCTCTTTCTTTCCCATTACTGTATTCTCATACACCCCTCTCTTTCTTCCCCATTACTGTATTCTCATACACCCCCCTCTCTCTTTCTTCCCCATTACTGTATTCTCATACACCCCCCTCTCTTTCTTCCCCATTACTGTATTCTCATACACCCCCTCTCTTTCTTCCCCATTACTGTATTCTCATACACCCCCTCTCTTTCTTCCCCATTACTGTATTCTCATACACCCCCTCTCTTTCTTCCCCATTACTGTATTCTCATACACCCCCCTCTCTTTCTTCCCCATTACTGTATTCTCATACACCCCCTATCTTTCTTCCCCATTACTGTATTCTTATCAACCCTCTCTTTCTCCCCGTTACTGTATTCTCATACACCCCCCCCTCTTTCTTCCCATTACTGTATTCTCATCAACCCTCTCTTTCTTCCCCATTACTGTATTCTCATACACCCCCCTCTCTTTCTTCCCCATTACTGTATTCTCATATCCCTGTTTAGTATTCTTATTAGGTAGATCTTGTAGTTGATACTGTATAGTGAAAATATAAAAGGACAGAAGTTTATGACAGAGAGCGACAGTCAGAAAAGCAGTGAGCCTCTCTTTGTCCTAATATTTAAACTCTTTCCTTTTCAACCACCCAGTCACAGGGTTGGTTTCCCCCAATAGCAATAGCCTCCCGCCATATGTGCATGTACATGCATAATTTGGTATGTGAATAAAGTGGCGTATAGAGGTTATTCATGTACCCTAGAAGGCACACACACTCCATGGCTCAACTAGAAAATATGGAGTATGTGCTGACTTTTAGTTATACTTTCAGCCAAATACATTTTTTTAGGTTTTTGTTGTTCTTTTATCAGCACCTGTTTGCTAACACTCTGTCAAAATAATGGTGAATTTAACAAATAGTAAACTTGTATACATGTATTACCGTCATAAGACTATCCTAATTATACTCAAGGTTGCTGAGCCACCTGAAATTATTTGGAAATTATAACTTCCAGTGACCAGTATGAGAGTGTGTGAGAGCGATAACACCAAATTTAACACACCTGCTCTCCATTCACACCTAAGACCTTGTAACAATAACGAGTTACATGACACCGGGGAGGGAAAATGGCTAACTGGGCCTAATTTGGACATTTCCACTTAGGGGTGTACTCACTTTTGTTGCCAACGGTTTAGACATAATGGCTGTGTTGTGAGTGATTTTGAGGGGACAGCAAATGTACACTATTATACAGGCTGTACACTTACTACTTTACATTGTAGCCGAGTGTCATTTCTTCAGTGTTGTCACATGAAAATATATAATAAAATATTTACAAAAATGTGAGGGGTGTACTTACTTTTGTGAGATATGGTATGTCTGTAGTTCAAGAGAGAGATTTGCTAGAGTGATAAAACAGATTCAGTTTTGTTGAAGAATGATATTGTCTCTCACTACAGAGAACAGTCCCAAGCCCAGTTGCAGAGTTCCACTGATCTGTACCATGACATCAGTCTCTAACCATCTTCCAAAAGATATCCCACTGACATCTCTAAGATTAAGTTTCTGTTCTTCTCCCATTACTCTCCCATGCCCATCGTGGTGGAGTCATTTTGCACTCTTTCTCCTTTCATTCAGTCATTTTCTAGATCCTTTCAAATGCATCTAAAAAATAAAGAATAACCATTTTTTTCACTTAAGAAAAACAACTATTTATTTATTCACTTATCCATTTGAGCTGATGTAACTCTCTTCAATTGTCAGTCACACTTTTGATTCCCTTTTTGGCCCATTTTCAATTTATTACACCTCTCCCTCTGCCCCATGTATGGTATGTAAAATGTTAAAATGGCTGAACAAGCTTTTGGGTATATGATTAAGGCTGTGATGCGGATAAGTAACGGTATAGATTAGGTGACGAGAAGCCTTAGATCCTCCCTCTAGTTATGAGGACCTCTCAAATTGGCCTAAATATTAGCTAATCAAAAGCAGAAAATGGAGAGTGGGGAGAAGGCATGGATATATATATATATATTTGTGGACATATTTGTATGTCCCAGCTCAACTTCCCAGAATGCAGTGTAATAACTGTTTTTTCTCGGAACTCTGAGCTGGAAGTAGGTTTTTTAACTTGCTTTGGACATTCAGGTGTGAACACAGATGTACTTTTTATTTACTGTACTACTGTACGGTGGAGGGCTTCTATCGCTCTTTTGCCCACCATATTATAAATGTTTGTTGTGGTGAACTACCTACTCATAAAGTCCACAACACAAGCTGAGATCCCGCTCCATGCTGATGATAGCCAGTAAGCTTGAAACATGTACATGGATTGGATACTCAGCCTGTGTTTATTCCAACCTTGGCTTTGCATTAAAGCTGTGTAATAATACAGCATGCATAAGCTTAAAGGAAGCCATGTTTGATGATGGCTACGGAATGAAGAGCGAGGCATTTGTGGACATATTTGTATGTCCCAGCTCAACTTCCCAGAATGCAGTGTAATAACTGTTTTTTCTCGGAACTCTGAGCTGGAAGTAGGTTTTTTAACTTGCTTTGGACATTCAGGTGTGAACACAGATGTACATTTTATTTACTATATATATATATATATATATATATATATATATATATATATATATATATATATATAGTAAACCAACATCTCAGCAGTCAAAACATTTTATTTATCCTTTATAAATAACCTCAAAAAAAACTGTAAACAAAGATGCAAATTATTATGCAGGTTAAAAGAAAAAAACACACCAAATACCTTGGATTCACAAAGAGCTTGTTTGTCTTTCTTATAGAGACTATCTTTACTCAGACTCTCTCAGTCTGAGGCTCTCTCCTGTGAGAAGGAAAGTAGCTACTGAAGAAATTGTAGAAGCGCTGAGCTGGACCCGATGGATTTACCCTGCAGAATAAAAATAAAGCTCCTGGACCCGATGGATTTACCCTGCAGAATAAAAATAAAGCTCCTGGACCCGATGGATTTACCCTGCAGAATAAAAATAAAGCTCCTGGACCCGATGGATTTACCCTGCAGAATAAAAATAAAGCTCCTGGACCCAATGGATTTACCCTGCAGAATAACGACTTATTACTTCTCCCCTATTTAGAGGATATGGTTAATATGCTACTTGAAGGACATTGACTTCTGGATGACATCGGAATGCCAGTATAGTAGTTATACCTAAATAAGGGAAGGATCCTACACTATCTGACGCCTCTGTTGCTTAAACTGATCCATGTGGACTTATCTCTTGTAGGGAAGCTCCAGATAGTATCCAAGAAATGCTTATTACAATCTCTCAAGTCCACCTCTTGAGAACACCTCCCATACTGTGAGCATTAGATGCTGAGAAAGCCTGAGACCGGGTGGACTGAACCTGTCTTTTCCATATCTTGGAGAGGTTTGGATTTCAAGAAGGGTTAACTAAAGTAATCTACATTCTTGTTAAATTTAAAACTGCAATTTAGAGGAGTACCTATGGGTGGTGATAAGCCATAATTAAAAGAGATGCGTATGAGTGATAGAAACCATGTTTGTTCATCTCTTTTTACTTTCGAAATTATAATATGTTGTACGTACACTTATGTGTTTGAATAAAAACTAAGCTTTAGCTATTAATACGTTGGGAAGTACTGTTGATTTATATCTATGTTGCTATCTTTGGGACCTTGGTGGAAGGGCAGATCAGTGGCCACCAAGCATAATATTCATTCTACTACAAGGAAAGGAGCACGACACTTGAACACAAGCAACATGTTTTTTTTATAATGTAAATATATACATACAATGAAATGTATTATCATACTATGCAATTATTGAGATATATCTTATAAAACATAGAAACAAAATAAATATGATGTTAACCTTCAAACTACAGAGTAGCAGTTCACAGCCCTCTCCTCAAGTCCCACCAACATGAGTTAGGTTTCACACTGTGTCCGTACAAATGAGAAAAAAATTGGAGAATGAAAACTTTGCTTTCTAAGTACAAGAGACTGTGTAACTACTGTGTCTAATGGGTACATTACCTTTTTTACTTTAATTAAATGCTAGTAGAATATTTTGAAATCATATAAGTGAGAGAAGATAATGTATATAGATAAAATAGCTTAGCCCACTCATAACAGATGACAATCCCTCCCATACAAATTGTTAAAGGGATATGTAAGTGAGCTGCGTTATGAATGCATCTGATAGAGGAGAATTAGTAGTGTATGATTACAATTATTTGCATGAACCAATTTTTTTTAATTTTGCAAAAAAAAAAATGTTGGGGGTGATGTTTACTCCCCCAGGATCAAGCGCTGCGCTTGAGGGTTCATTTTTGGAAAAACAAATCCTTGTTATGCGCGATGCTGATCGTCTGTCTCTGTGTGTGTCTTTGTGTCTGTCTGTGTGAGTGTCTGTGAGTGTGTGTCTCTGTGTGTGAGTGTGTCTGTGTGCGAGTGCTTTTCTGAGTGTCTGTCTCTGTGTGTGAGTGTCTGTCTCTGTGAGTGTGTGAGTGCATGTGTGTGTGTCTGTCTCTGTGTGTGATGGTCTCTGTGCGAGTGTGTGATTGGGCAACTCACTGGGGCTGGGAGAGGTGACTGGGCATTTCACTGGGGCTGGGGGAGGTGATGGGCAATTCACTGGGGCTGGAAGACGTGACGGGGCATTTCACTGGGGTTGAGGCAGGTGATGAGGCAATTCACTGATGATGGGGCAATTCACTGGGGCTGGAAGACGTGACGGGGCATTTCACTGGGGTTGGAGGAGGTGATGGGGCAATTCACTGGGGCTGGGGGAGGTGATGGGGCAATTCACTGGGGCTGGAAGATGTGACTGGGCATTTCACTGGGGTTGGAGGAGGTGATGGGGCAATTCACTGGGGTTGGGGGAGGTGATGGGGCAATTCACTGGGGCTGGAGGATGTGACGGGAATTTCACTGGAGTTGGGGGGGGTGATGGGGCAATTCACTGGGGCTGGAGGATGTGACGGGGCATTTCACTGGAGTTGGGGGGGTGATGGGGCAATTCACTGCTTTATGAATCCAACACAAGTGTTGTTGCTAGCACTTCTGCTTCTAATGGACCTACTTTGGGTGAATAGAAATTATTATTATTACATATTTATAAATCACACGTTTTTAATCTTGTAAGGTGCTGTGGGAAAGCATTATGTATGTAAGAAGACAGAGCCCTTCTTTCTTTTGCAAGGTATTAATATTGTATTTTGCCTTGTGCTTAACCCCTGTATAGCGTTACAGAATATGCTGGCACATTGGAAATAAAGGATAATAATACTGATTGGGAGGGCTTACAACACACCATACAATGGTCAAAAATTGGTACATACAGGACTAGTCCTGTAACGCTTTGCACACTCTCAGGGCCACCTAGAGGACGTAACATATGTAAACAGCTTTCTTTATTCCTACTCTCCTTGACTGGCAGTTTGACAGGAGAAAGAAGTTCGTTGGGTACCTGGTGCTCCAGTGGTTAGGATTCAGTGCTTTAACCGCTGCGGC
This sequence comes from Discoglossus pictus, assembly GCA_027410445.1. Taxonomy (NCBI): domain Eukaryota; kingdom Metazoa; phylum Chordata; class Amphibia; order Anura; family Alytidae; genus Discoglossus; species Discoglossus pictus. Next base: position 16,712 of record JAPZIH010000299.1, read on the forward strand.
CTGGGTTTGATTCCAGTCAGGCATCCAAGAGGTCACAATGAAGCCTTGCAGGGTTGGGCCTGGTCAGTACTTGGATGGGAAAACACCTAGGAATACTGGGAGCTGTATGCTGTGGCCCACAGGAGAAGAAACTGGCAACCCACTCCAGTATCTCTGCCATGAATACTAAGTGGATCAGCATGACCATGGATATAAAAGATGTGCCTGGTGTTTTACAGTCCATGAGGTCACAGAGAGTTGAAAACGACTGAACAACGCAAAAAAATGTACATTTACACAGCATTATGTATTTAGAACCATTTGAGATCCTCTACATGTCAATGATGGTGAGACTGTACTCATCATGATGAGATTCAGATAAAGTTGTGCAGGACACAGACATATCTAGAAGAACAAGATGGGACAGTTGGCAGATATGTTATGGACAGGGGGGGGATTATTCGTGCCAGGAGGTAGAGTGGATTTTGCATCAGCAGGGAATGCAAACACACCCATAAACATATATATGGTCTCATTCACAGAATAGAAATGTGTTTAAATAAATAAAAAAGTACATTTTTTCCCCAGAAATGCTGAGCTTTAATAAGGACATGCACACTTTTTTTTACATAGGATCACAGTGACATATATTTGTGATCTAACACAATGTTTATGTACATAGGCTGATAGATCTATCTATACAGTATTGTACTGTAGTACACTGGTTTGCTTTTGTCTGAACAGTAATTGTTAATCCATTTTATATGAACAGAACAAACTTGCAGAAAAGACATCTCCATTCTGATTGGCTACGGGGCCATGCCCCCATAACACAGCAAAGAGGAAGGGCTGAAGCAAACTAACTAAAATAGCTTCAATTAAAGAATTTAGTAACTAAATCCACATTTTAATGAGATCTAAAGGATGGTGAAGACAAATTTCCACCACATTTTTTATATCTTTTATCTGTACTGTAATGGCTCCAGTGGTCCGCACCAATCCCTCCCTACATTAAAGTACTACAATCCTTCCCCTGTCTGCGCTCTAATCGCTTGGGAATACCAACATCATACACGTGACTTCTTTCGGGATTCCAGCAGGGGAGGGATAGCAGGACCACTAAACCAATAATGAATTTCACCCTGACCCCCCATAAGAAGCCCATGTTAAGGTAGAGGAGTAGTGATATCATGGGGGTCTCAGGGGCCCACTACACTACAGAAATAATTAAAAAAAAAATGAAATAAATATTATATATGTGTATATATATATATATATATAAAACTATATGTATATATATTTATATCTACACACACGTATACGCATGTATATATATATATATTCTAGCGACTTGCCATCAAAAAATGATGGCAATAAAATTGTAAGGCAGGTAATGCTGTTTGCCACAGAGAGTAAGCCTTCGGCGCTCATTGCAAGCCTCTGGGTTGGTGTATTTGTTGTTATGATAGGCGCTTTTGCGCTTATTGTAAGGTCCGCAGTGATTTTGTTTTGTGGCTTATTGCAAGGCTCTCCCCTGGTGTAGTTTGTGTCCTATGAGGAGCGTTGGTGCAGTAAAGATGTTTGTGGTTGTTTGCGGTAGTGTGGTGTTAATTTTTTTTTTTTTTGTGTCTATTAATTTTTTTTAATGTTAATTAATTAATTAATGAAATTATAAATTAATATACTTTTCCTCTTTGTAATTAATATATGCAGCAAGCAATGTGCTGAAGAGCTAACAATCTGTTTTGATGTTCCTGCAGCATATAATGTAGATTTGCAATGTTGTTGAGCTGAGGTGTAAGTGTCAGCAATGTGTGCAGTGTGTAGTGTAAATAGGCTGCGTGCTCGAGGGGAAGCCGTTAGTGTAGCTGTGTACTTCCGCATTCTGTAAGTTACTGTTGTAAAATAGCGGCGAATGTGTATGTGGTAGGCTGGTTTGTATGATTTAGCGTCGTCGCTAATGGTGTATGTTGTAGGTCGTACAGGTTTTTGTAAAAGCCGTATTTGCTTTGTGGCATTTAGCGGCTTTAGGGGTCGTGTAGCCTCATTTTTTTTTTTTTTCGGTGGCCATTTTTTCTCTTGCTTAGGGGATTTTGGAGTGTCTAAACTTTGTAAATTTGACTGAAATCGAGGTTTAAGCTGTGTTGCAGAGGTCCTGGGTGTCCCCCCTTGCTGTGGGTAAGATTTTTATTTTATTTTTGTGCGTGTTTTTGTGATTTTTACTGTTTGCCACTGTGAGCGGGTTGTCAGTTAAGGTCGTATTTTTGCGAGTCTGTAATGGATTTTTTCTAAGTCCCGCAGGTCGTAATTGTTTTTGTGTAAGTCCGCAATTTTTTTTATTTTCTAAGTCCCGCGGCTCGTACTTTTTTGTGTAAGTCCGTAATTAGTCATTGTGTGTTGTTTTTTTCTTCAAAGTCCCGCTTATGTGGTCGTTTGTAACGGGTTGTGAGGCGCCGCAGAGCCTCCACCTCCGCAAATGTGGGCCATTGCAGGCGATGTGGGAGCCTCCACCTTCGCAAATACGGCCCCTCGCTTCGTGAGGGTCTGCATTTGCGGTCCGAAAGTCGTAGGGGGTCAAAGGGATGAGCGCCTATGGCGCTCATCTCCATTAGCGCAAGGAGCAACAACCCGTATTGCTGACAACTATATATGTGATTATATATATACTAGCGACTTGCCCGGCAAAAATGACGGCAATAAAAATTGAAGCCTGGCAACGGTGTTTGTCACACATTGCGAGCCTCTCCCCCCCTCTACTTTATTGGGCTCGCAATGAGTGCCTTCAGCGCTAATCACGGGCCTCGCAATGAGCACTTCGGCGCTCATTGGGAGCCTCTTTACCCCTCTACCTCTCCCTCCCTCCCTCTACTTGACGGGAGGGGCTCATTGCGAGCCTCTCCCCCCTTTACTTTACTGGCCTTGTGATGAGCTCCTTCAGCGCTCATCTCGGGCCTTGCAATGAGTGGCTTTGGCGCTCATTGTTAGCCTCTCCCCCCCCCGTGTCTCCTTCCCCCCTCTCCCTCTCTTGTTTCTCCTTCCCTCTCTCTCCCTCCCGTGTCTTTCTCCCTCCCTCCCCTGTGTTTTTTCCCCCCTCCTGTGTCTCCTTCCCCCTGCCCCTCGTCTCTTCCCCCCTCCGATGTGTCTCCTCCCCCATCCTGTCCTTCCCCTGTGTCTATCTTCCCCCCTCCCCTGTGTCTCTCTTCCTCCTCCTCTCCCTCCCGTGTCTCTTTCCTGTGTCTCTCTTCCCCCCTCCTCTCCCTCCCCTGTGTCTTTCTTCCCCCCTCCTCTCCCTCCCGTGTCTCTCTTCCCCGTCCTCTCCCTCCCGTGTGTCTCTTCCCCTGTCCCCTGTATCTCACTTCCCCTGTGTCTCTCTTCCCCCCTCCTCTCGTGTCTCTATTCCCCTCCTCCTCTCTCTCCCTCATGTATCTCTTCCCCATCCTCTCCCCATGTGTCTCTCTTACCCTCCTCTCCCTTCCCTGTTACTCTTCTTCCCCTCCTCTCTCTCTCCCCTGTGTCTCCCCTACCCCCTCCCCTGTGTCTCTCTTCCCCCTCCCCCCCCACCGTGTCTCTCTTCCCCCTCCTCTCCCCCCCCGCTGTGTCTCTCTTCCCCCTCCTCTCCCCCCCGCCGTGTCTCTCTTCCTCCTCCTCTCCCCCCCGCCGTGTCTCTCTTCCCCCTCCTCTCCCCCCCGCCGTGTCTCTCTTCCCCCTCCTCTCCCCCCCCGCCGTGTCTCTCTTGCCCCTCCTCTCCCCCCCCGCCGTGTCTCTCTTCCTCCTCCTACCCCCCCGCCGTGTCTCTTCCCCCCCGCCGTGTCTCTTCTTCCCCCCCCGCCGTGTCTCTCTTCCCCCCGCCGTGTCTCTCTTCCCCCCCCGCCGTGTCTCTCTTCCCCCCCGCCGTGTCTCTCTTCCCCCTCCTCTCATGTCTCTCTTCCCCCACTCCTCCCTCACCTCAATGCCTCAGACGCGCGCACGCTTATGTGCCTGTCTTCGCGTGAGCGTGCACACCTATGTGCCCGTCTTCGCGTGCGTGTGCGCGTGCACGCGTGTGTCCGGCTACCCGTGCACCAGCTCTGCTCGTGCGCGCGTCAATTGGGCGCGCGTCACCAGAGCAGAGAGGCTGCAGGGCTGATGTGGTGCTATGAGCGCCGTAAGCATCAGTGGGGTAAAGGGAGCTGTGGCAGGGGGGGTTGTGAAACTGCGAGTTGTCGTCAGTTGAGGGCACGACAACTCGCAGTTTGACAATTATAATATGTGATATATATATATATATATATATATGAATAGTGAGATGAATAATCAGAGTATTGCAGTATATTGTGTTACCTTTTTTTTTATTGAACATATTCATAATGATTATGACTAGCTTTTGAGAGCAAACTCTCTAAATATTGTTCTGTTCAGCCAACTGTGCCCAAGCCTGCAGAAGTGGTAATGATTGGGTTCATTATAGGACAGATTATGTAAATTTGTTTATTATCTTTATTTGTTTTATTGTTTCATTTTTCTCTGTTTGACTGCAATTGGATTTGGGCAGTACGGTATTTTCTTTTTGTATATTAATGTGTATATAAGGGTGTATTGATGTGTACAGATGTGTTTTTTTGCATGTTTTGTTTTGTTTGTTTTTCACGAACTCTGTATGTTGTATAGTTTTCTAATAAAATTCGATATAAAAAAAAAAAGAAGTGGAGATCAGAGGAAATAAATGGGGGCGTAACCTCCAACATTCATATCCAGTATTTTTTTCTCTGTTCTGTAGTTTTCAACCTTTTTTTCTTGGTTTTCTTGTGGTCTACTCCTTAACATGTGAAGAAATAGACAACACCATTTATTTCCTCCGATCTCCATATGCAGGCTTGTGCGCAGCTGACTGACAGAACGTTATTCATGTAGCCTGTGTCTTGGAATATTATTTATTTCCTAATATTAGTATTGCTTGTGACTTGACAAAGAGTCACAATCATTATGAATACGTTTGTCCAACAGAAAGGTATCACTATATACTACAATACTCTGATTATTCATATATACACATTTCTATAGTGTAATGTAGGGGCCAGAGCATATGCTGTGCACGCCACTATTTTACTATGTAAAGCATATAATCTGCCACAGCCCCAACCCTAACTCTAAGAACAAATTGAAGAAAGTCTGGCCACTGCACGCCACTGCGCTGGCGGGGTTTAATAGGTTGTTGTTGTTTACTCATCCAGTAGTGTCTGACTCTCCGTGACCCTATGGACATTAGCACACCAGCCACAACTATCGTTATGTTTCTGGTTGTGCTCATCCATAAGGTTTTCTTGGCAAAGATAGTGGAGCATGTTGCCAGTTCCTTCTCCAGTGGACTGCAATTTGTCTGACCTCTCTATTACCTGCCTATCTTGGGTGACCCTACATGGTAAGGTTTTCTTGGGTTGCCAGTTCCTTCTCCAGTGGATCACAGTCTGTCTGATATCTCTGCTATGACATGCCCATTTTGGTAGAGCTCACAGCTTCATTTAAGTACACAAGTCCCTTCACCACTGCAAGGTAGTGATCCAAAAGGGGGACATACTAGGAAAGATCCATTATTATTACAACTGAACTATAAACTAACGTATTGATGCATCGGCTCTACGTTTAGGGTACAAAGATGTGACCCACCCTGCAACTCTATTTATTCTCTAACCTGCTTCTGACCTTTGCAGCAATCGTGTTTTTCAAATTCGAACACACGCATCTTAAATGACCAAAACAAACATGGCCGCACCAACCTGCTGCCAGTACTGCGATCTACAATCACTTCCTGTTCCGCTTGGCCTGACCAATCATCACCCAGGATTGCGGATGTGTCGATTTTCAAACCTGCAGCTGGTAGAGAGAATTGTGCTGAAACGGCTGGGCTTAGGAGATCTGATTAGAGGCAGTGCGCGCCGGAGACAGGAAAACAGGAGCTCTAGGCTGAGGAGTAACGACCGCTGGAGGAGAGAGACGACCCAGGTATACGGCTCTGTGGGGTTATATAGAGGGAGGGTGTGTTATGCGTTATAGACATGGAGCGGTGCGGGTATATGGGTTGTTACAGACATGGAGAGATGTGGGTATATGGGGTGTTACAGACAGGGAGAGGTGTGGGTATATGGGGTGTTACAGACAGGGAGAGGTGTGGGTATATGGGGTGTTACAGACATGGAGAGATGTGGGTATATGGGGTGTTACAGACAGGGAGAGGTGTGGGTATATGGGGTGTTACAGACATGGAGAGATGTGGGTATATGGGGTGTTACAGACATGGAGAGATGTGGGTATATGGGGTGTTACAGACAGGGAGAGGTGTGGGTATATGGGGTGTTACAGACATGGAGAGATGTGGGTATATGGGGTGTTACAGACAGGGAGAGGTGCGGGTATATGGGGTGTTACAGACAGGGAGAGGTGTGGGTATATGGGGTGTTACAGACATGGAGAGGTGTGGGTATATGGGGTGTTACAGACATGGAGAGATGTGGGTATATGGGGTGTTACAGACATGGAGAGGTGCGGGTATATGGGGTGTTACAGACATGGAGAGGTGTGGGTATATGGGGTGTTACAGACATGGAGAGATGTGGGTATATGGGGTGTTACAGACATGGAGAGATGTGGGTATATGGGGTGTTACAGACATGGAGAGATGTGGGTATATGGGGTGTTACAGACATGAAGAGGTGTGGGTATATGGGGTGTTACAGACATGGAGAGGTGTGGGTATATGGGGTGTTACAGACAGGGAGAGATGTGGGTATATGGGGTGTTATAGACATGGAGAGGTGTGGGTATATGGGGTGTTACAGACATGGAGAGGTGCGGGTATATGGGGTGTTACAGACAGGGAGAGGTGCGGGTATATGGGGTGTTACAGACAGGGAGAGGTGCGGGTATATGGGGTGTTACAGACAGGGAGAGATGCGGGTATATGGGGTGTTACAGACAGGGAGAGGTGTGGGTATATGGGGTGTTACAGACATGAAGAGGTGCGGGTATATGGGGTGTTACAGACAGGGAGAGGTGCGGGTATATGGGGTGTTACAGACAGGGAGAGATGTGGGTATATGGGGTGTTACAGACAGGGAGAGATGTGGGTATATGGGGTGTTACAGACAGGGAGAGGTGTGGGTATATGGGGTGTTACAGACATGAAGAGGTGCGGGTATATGGGGTGTTACAGACAGGGAGAGGTGCGGGTACATGGGGTGTTACAGACATGGAGAGGTGCGGGTATATGGGGTGTTACAGACAGGGAGAGGTGCGGGTATATGGGGTGTTACAGACAGGGAGAGATGCGGGTATATGGGGTGTTACAGACATGGAGAGATGCGGGTATGTGGGGTGTTACAGACATGGAGAGATGCGGGTACGTGGGGTGTTACAGACATGGAGAGGTGCGGGTACGTGGGGTGTTACAGACATGGAGAGGTGCGGGTACGTGGGATGTAACAGACATGGAGAGGTGCGGGTACGTGGGGTGTTACAGACATGGAGAGGTGCGGGTACGTGGGGTGTTACAGACATGGAGAGGTGCGGGTACGTGGGTGTTACAGACATGGAGAGGTGCGGTACGTGGGGTGTTAGAGACATGGAGAGGTGCGGGTACGTGGGGTGTTAGAGACATGGAGAGGTGCGGGTACGTGGGATGTAACAGACATGGAGAGGTGCGGGTACGTGGGGTGTTACAGACATGGAGAGGTGCGGGTACGTGGGGTGTTACAGACATGGAGAGGTGCGGGTACGTGGGGTGTTACAGACATGGAGAGGTGCGGGTACGTGGGGTGTTAGAGACATGGAGAGGTGCGGGTACGTGGGGTGTTACAGACATGGAGAGGTGCGGGTACGTGGGGTGTTAGAGACATGGAGAGGTGCGGGTACGTGGGGTGTTACAGACATGGAGAGGTGCGGGTACGTGGGGTGTTACAGACATGGAGAGGTGCGGGTACGTGGGGTGTTACAGACATGGAGAGGTGCGGGTACGTGGGGTGTTACAGACATGGAGAGGTGCGGGTACTTGGGGTGTTACAGACATGGAGAGGTGCGGGTACGTGGGGTGTTACAGACATGGAGAGGTGCGGGTACGTGGGGTGTTACAGACATGGAGAGGTGCGGGTATATGGGGTGTTACAGACATGGAGAGGTGCGGGTATGTGGGGTGTTACAGACATGGAGAGGTGCGGGTACGTGGGGTGTTACAGACATGGAGAGGTGCGGGTACGTGGGGTGTTACAGACATGGAGAGGTTGCGGGTACGTGGGGTGTTACAGACATGGAGAGGTGCGGGTACGTGGGGTGTTACAGACATGGAGAGGTGCGGGTACGTGGGGTGTTACAGACATGGAGAGGTGCGGGTACGTGGGGTGTTACAGACATGGAGAGGTGCGGGTACGTGGGGTGTTACAGACATGGAGAGGTGCGGGTACGTGGGGTGTTACAGACATGGAGAGGTGCGGGTACGTGGGGTGTTACAGACATGGAGAGGTGCGGGTACGTGGGGTGTTAGAGACGGGGAGAGGAATATAATATACCTATATATCACTTTACGTTTGTGTACTTTATTTTATTAAGAAGTGTCTAAAGGTTCTTTTTTTGTCTGCATAAAATCTTACAAATAGTTCCTAACTGGTTTCCCCTCTGCAGCTTGTTAAGACAGTGTACTTCTAAGTATAGGGGTTGCACTGTCTCATAGTAAACAATAAGTGGAAACATTTTCCAAGATGCTCATTGAGAGAGGTCATTGACAGGCTAATTTGAAACATTGCTCTTCACCTTTTGTGTATTCATGAGCTACAGAGGGCATACCCAAACAGGTACAAATTTTAATGATTTTAGCCAGAAAAATACATATTTGATATTACTAGTGAAATCCAGAAACCTATGTCCCTTTTAAGTGACAAATTGAATGTCACAAAGTTGCTTTGCAGTGCCAAGCTTTAAAACTCTATTTTATTCCAAATAAAAATAATCTCAACTCTTGCAATAACATTGATAAGGCTATCTTATTTAATGTTGTTGCAGCTTAAATCTTTCACCTAGTGTATGTCCTACTTCGTGTAAAACCCATCCTATGCTGCGCATGAAAGCCGTGTTATAGCGACAGGTTTATGCTAAAAGGAGCTACATATAAAGTGGTATTGGAGTAAGAAATGCATTGTGGACTCATTTGCATGCCCCTGCCCAGATTCCCCAGAGTGCAGTGCAAAAACTACCGTATATATATATTTTTAAGATTCTGAGAAGGAATGCTTTTTATATTAATCTTTATTACATATCATTGTGACAGACAATCATAAAGCATCATTACATATCATTATTAAGTGTCCTCAAGATCTTTGTACACATACTACATAATATTGCTACTCTAATTGAATGTGGGATTCATCGGTACTACTGCATGCATCTGATAACGAATAACATTTTTAATATTGCTACATTTATTAATCTAGTTTATTTTTAATGTAGGGTGCTGCTTAGAATGGATGATGAAGATATAAGTGAAAGGAAATTGAAGATTGCTTCCATCTTGGACAGAGTTAAAAGTTTTAAAACCAAATATGGTGCAGAAGATAATTGGACAGATGAACTGACTTATGCAAAATCTTCTGCAGACACAACAGGTGGGTATTGCTTTATTGCTAATTTGTAATGTACGGTAGTTATGTTTTGTTTTATTTTTTTTTAATTTCCTTTATACCATATGTTAATTAGTCTACACCTTTCTTGTAATTTCACAGGAGAGCAAATACCAGGTGAATTACATTGGCACCTATAAGAGGAAGGGCATTTGTGTTAGAAAGTGAGAACAGAGAGAGATGGAGTGAATAAAATAGGGCAGAGAGAGGAGGAGTGTGATCAGAGCAGAGATAAAGAGACAACCAGGCTAAGGAATGCAAATCAAATTATAGGGGCGATGGATTCATAGATGTGGTATTGTTAGGGACACATATATCTCTAAGCATTGCACAAAATACTTATAATCAATCAATACTTTAGGGTTTTTTTCAGCCATATTTTAAGAGACAATTCTGTTTCTTTACAGAGCACTCCGGTTTTGTTGGCTGTCTGATGACTCCAAAGACTCCTGAGGAATGGCAAAGCTTCCTTGTAAAAATAGAGAACACAGGCCTGCCTCAAAGTGACAGGGTACTACTTAATAAACTCATTGACCATTACAGTCAAGCTGTGGAATCTCTACCTGCAGAACTACACAGCAATGATGAGAGCTATGCTCAAATTCTGGTCCGATTTGCTGAACTCAAGGCGTAAGTATTGTCTTTTTTTTTTATATACCAAAGCATGTGACTTGAATATATTAACCGTTAGCAGGAAAATTGTTTTACTGGGTTCCATGAGTTTGCGTTATTGTGTTATTATAGTTTATTTGTAACGCGCCAACATATTCTGTAGCGCTGTACATATGTTAATTTCCAGGCAAAGACATATTCAATATTAACACATTGCCACAGATGGAGGGTCCTGTCTTTGAGCTTAGAATCCGGTGTCCATAGTGCCTTACCCCAAAGCATTGTGCAGGATGGAAACTCGCAGACTTACAATCTAAAAGTTGTATGCAGATTGTTTAGTTTAAATTGCTATGATTAAGTAAAGACATTGACATATATTAAACAAACAGGATTAGTGACAACTAAAGGGTAAGTTTCTCTAGAAAACATTTTTTTTATTGATATATAGGGACAGTGACGCAAATTTTAAATAGTTAAACATTTTTCTTAGCTACTTTTTTTTTTTCTAAACTGGATTAATGGCAGCATCTTGGTAACGTATTGCTGCAAACTCAACCCAAGTGGAAATATCCTTAAATCCTTAGCTGGGAAAGGTTACGTTACATAGATATGTATGTAAAATACGTTTATATACAGTTACATGCTGTGCAGATTCTTGGACATGGAGCTCACACAAACTGTATGTAACTTGTTGGTGGTGAACAGTTTGTGTGAGTTCCATGTACAGTGTGGAGACATCGCTATGCATGGTTAATGCTTCGTTCTTATAATTTACATACTTTACTAAGGATGGATGTGATTGATCATTTTATGTAATTTGTTGGTGGTGAACAATTATCAGTCATAACCATCCCTAGTAAGGTATGTGAAGTATAAGGACAAAGCATCAACCACAAGTCTAATGTGAACAGTGCATAGCTTATATTTCCAAACTCCACTAACATGAGGCTTGTGCTGCAAATACATTCTAGCTGGTGATTTCATTTATGCATTGCAAAGGAAACTTTTGTAGAGCACTGAAGCAAAAAAAACCCAAAAAGAACTGACTAATTGTTATTGTTTGATCAATCCATAATCTGAAGAACATGATGGCCTATACATAAGAAGTTTATAGCGATATGCTATTTGTGCAAAGATTGTTGCCCACTTTGCTTAGAATAACAATTAATACATTTTTTTGTTTATTATTCTTTTGAAAGGAAAAACTGTATGGATGTAGGTATTTCAAAGTTGTGTTTAAAATGTAAATTTATAACGTGTATCTAATGTAGTTTTTTTTTTTTTTTTAGGATCATTGATCCAGATGAGGCACGTGAGCAGTTCCAGCTAGCCAAACTGAACTGCAAGAAATATGCTTTTGTGCATACATCTTTTGCCCAGTTTGAGCTTTCTCAAGGTAAATGCTTTGTAAAACTAGTCTTCTGACTAATTATTACTTGACAATAAGTTTAAATGACTGACTTGTACTAATTTGTTAAATGATAAGTTAGGATGGATCCATGGCAAGCTGCTCTGAGTAATTACTATGTTCTTTTAACGTTAAACTGGTAATTGATTTAAGCATCACTCAATTAGCCTTCATCCAAACTCTTCTATTCCTATAGTCTGATCTGTCAAGTTATACAAGCACAACCACCTGCCACTACATAATATGACTGGAAGGGTGTGCTTTTCTTTATTATTGGTAGGAGACGTGGTGGAGGAGGGAAAGGGAGAGATTTGTTGAACAATTATTTTATGCTTGATACCTATCTTCTTTCCCCAGACATGGCCAGAAGCTGGCATCAGTAAATATAAGCTCCCCTTCTTTGTATGTGTTGTGTAATCAGCATTATATTTTAATGTCAGGCAATATTAAGAAGAGTAAGCAGATCCTACAAAAAGGAGTATGTTGTGGAGCTTCCCCGGCTGCAATGCTAGAGTTGGCTATGAGGAACTTGCAGTCACAGAAACAGCGCTTACTTTCTGAAGAAGATAAAGAAAATTTTGCAGGTCAGTGGCTATTAATCCTTTGTTTTTTATTGACATGTAAATACAAACATTGTTTTCAGCGTTTTAAAAAAAACATAGCAACCTACATTTTATTGCTAATTTGTGGTGTAGTTGTGTTTCATTATTTTTTTTATTTGGGTGTGTGTGTGTGTTTGTTTTTTATTTACATTTTATTTTTTTTTGTTCTTTTTTATTGCAGTATCACCAAGCCAGACTAATCAGGACACATCCGGATATGAGAGTTGTTTACTGGGGAAAACACAGAGGGTAAAAAGTGACAATTCCGAGGATCTCTCTATAGATCAGGATTCTTCTGATGGGTATGCCACCTTATCTTCCTTATATTTCTATTGCATGTTTTGAACTGGTTTAGAAATCTAAAATGTTAAATTCCTATTTCAGAGAAAAGTTTGGCTCCCCTGAAGAATCTTTTGTTGTGAATAAGCCTTCAGAGACTTTCCCTAACAAAGTAAGCTTTGCAAATAAAATGTTCTTGCATAAACGGCAATTGTACTAATGCGAGCTACATCTAACATTTGTTTGTTTTTTGTTCCAGACCTATACGTTTGGAAGGGTTCCTATTCAAACTGCAACTTCACCAGATTTTAGTAACAATGTGTCCCAGCACCTCAAGTACTGTCAAAAGGTATGTGCTATTTTCTTTTCTGAGATAAGTGAATTCCAATATGCAACATTTGCCCTGTTAAGTCCATCTTCATTTTTGTCACACTGCTTTCCACTTGCTTATATTAAATAAATTGACATTGGTTTATTTATTTTTTCTGAAAAAATTTGGCTTCACGGCATGTTGTATCTGTGTGATTTTAGTGCAAGTATAGAGTTAATCATTTTGCTACATAAGGTTATGCTTAAAGGGATATGAAAGGCTTCTGGATTTCACTAGGGATATAGTATACCTTTTGTGTCTATAGTATACCTTTTGTGTGAAGTGGTTATAAGCTCTTGTGTTTTTTGTGCCTGAAATCATATACATTTTTACCTGCTTGAGTCTTCCCTCTGTAGCTCAGCAGAAGACAGATTCTGTGCAATGTATCTAAAGAATCTGTGTCTTCATGAGCTACGCAAACAAGTATTGTTTATGCAGAAAAAAAGCTCTCTTCAGCATTTCGTAATAAAGTAAAGTACATAAAAATAAATAAATACATAGTTATATTATTTCTAGGGAAATCCAGAAACCTTCTATATACCTTTTTAAGGTAGAAATTAAAACTTTACCTGTAAATAAGGATAATTCAAATTGGGTAAAAAAATCTAAATTAGTGCCATTTGACCTTCGGAGATTACTTATTTTGAACCTAATCTGCCATATCTGATAAATAATCAACTTTAGCAAAGCACCATATCGCCAAAAGTAATGCTACTCCGTGTCTTGCATGTCCATGAACTCTGCACGTGGGAAAAGAGCACATTGATTTAAAATTACTTTGTTTTGAAAACCTTTTCAATAAGCATTTGTATGTTGCTTAATCATTTTTAGCACAATGTATATTTTACACTTCATAGTTATACACACTTGTTAGAATTTATAGAACGTGTACAGTTGTCCTTTTAATTTATTCCAATACCAAATGCCTTATCTTACTTTGTGTGTGTTTCTTTTTTTTCTTTAAGGCAACCATTTACTTCCATGAGAGTACCAAATTTTCCTTCCTTGTCTAAGCCAAAATACGAGGGGGGTGATAACTTTGGAAACACAAAGGTTAGAAATATTTACTTAATGTTTAAACAGTCTCTACATTAATGATATATACTGATAGTTCATTATCATATATTTTTTTTTTTATAAAATACTTTTTCTTTCATTTTCAAAAACTTACCAATTTAACATAAATGCACAAAAATAAATATATGCCAAACAAATCCATGCGCATACATACACGAGTCTCATTCAACGTACTGTTCATTCCATTAGTTCATACATTTTTTTTTTAAGAAGTATTCCATA
>JAPZIH010000300.1:0-30868 GCA_027410445.1 Discoglossus pictus
CAGAGATAGAGGGCAAATATCCAGAGATAGGGGGCAAATATCCAGAGATAGAGGGGCAGATATACAGAGATAGAGGGGCAGATGTCCAGAGATAGAGGGGCTAATATCCAGACATAGAGGGTCAAATATCCAGAGACAGAGGGGCAAATATCCAGAGATAGAGGGGCAGATAGCCAGAGATAGAGGGGCATATATCCAGCGATAGAGGGGCTAATATCCAGACATAGAGGGTCAAATATCCAGAGACAGAGGGGCAAATATCCAGAGATAGAGGGGCAGATATCCAGAGGGAGAGGGGCAGATATCCATAGATAGAGGGGCAAATATCCAGATATAGAGGGTAAAATATCCAGAGATATATGGGCACATATCCAGAGATAGAGGGGCAAATATCCAGAGATAGAGGGGCAAATATCTAAAGATAGAGGGGCAGATATCCAGAGATAGAGGGGCAGATATCCAGAGATAAAGGGCAAATATCCAGAGATAGAGGGGGAAATAACCAGAGATAAGGGGGCAAATATCCAAAGATAGGGGGCAAATATCCAGAGATCGAGAGGAAGATATCCAGAGATAGAGGGGCTAATATCCAGAGATAGAGGGGCAAATATCCAGAGACAGAGGGGCAAATATCCAGAGATAGAGGGGCAGATATCCAGAGATAGAGGGGCAAATATCCAGAGATAGAGGGGCAGATATCCAGAGATAGAGGGGCAAATATCCAGAGACAGAGGGGCAAATATCCAGAGATAGAGGGGCAGATATCCAGAGATAGAGGGGCAAATATCCAGAGATAGAGGGGCATATATCCAGAAATAGAGGGGCAAATATCCAGACATAAAGGGTCAAATATCCAGAGACAGAGGGGCAAATATCCAGAGATAGAGGGGCAGATCGCCAGAGATAGAGGGGCATATATCCAGAAATAGAGGGGCTAATATCCAGACATAAAGGGTCAAATATCCAGAGACAGAGGGGCAAATATCCAGAGATAGAGGGGCAGATATCCAGAGGGAGAGGGGCAGATATCCATAGATAGAGGGGCAAATATCCAGATATAGAGGGTAAAATATCCAGAGATATATGGGCACATATCCAGAGATGGAGGGGCAAATATCCAGAGATAGAGGGGCAAATATCTAAAGATAGAGGGGCAGATATCCAGAGATAGAGGGGCAGATATCCAGAGATAAAGGGCAAATATCCAGAGATAGAGGGGAAAATATCCAGAGATAAAGGGGCAAATAACCAGAGATAGAGGGGCAGATATCCAGAGATTGGGGGGCAGAAATCCAGAGATAGAGGGCAAATATCCAGAGATAGGGGAAAATATCCAGAGATAGAGGGGCAAATATCCAGAGATAGAGGGCAAATATCCAGAGATAGAGGGGCAAATATCCAGAGATAGAGGGGCAGATATCCAGAGATAGAGGGTCAAATATCCAGAGATAGAGGGGGAAATATCCAGAGATAAGGGGGCAAATATCCAGAGATAGAGGGGCAGATATCCAGAGATAGAGGGCAAATATCCAGAGATAGGGGGCAAATATCCAGAGATAGAGGGGCAGATATACAGAGATAGAGGGGCAGATGTCCAGAGATAGAGGGGCTAATATCCAGACATAGAGGGTCAAATATCCAGAGACAGAGGGGCAAATATCCAGAGATAGAGGGGCAGATAGCCAGAGATAGAGGGGCATATATCCAGCGATAGAGGGGCTAATATCCAGACATAGAGGGTCAAATATCCAGAGACAGAGGGGCAAATATCCAGAGATAGAGGGGCAGATATCCAGAGGGAGAGGGGCAGATATCCATAGATAGAGGGGCAAATATCCAGATATAGAGGGTAAAATATCCAGAGATATATGGGCACATATCCAGAGATAGAGGGGCAAATATCCAGAGATAGAGGGGCAAATATCTAAAGATAGAGGGGCAGATATCCAGAGATAGAGGGGCAGATATCCAGAGATAAAGGGCAAATATCCAGAGATAGAGGGGGAAATAACCAGAGATAAGGGGGCAAATATCCAAAGATAGGGGGCAAATATCCAGAGATCGAGAGGAAGATATCCAGAGATAGAGGGGCTAATATCCAGAGATAGAGGGGCAAATATCCAGAGACAGAGGGGCAAATATCCAGAGATAGAGGGGCAGATATCCAGAGATAGAGGGGCAAATATCCAGAGATAGAGGGGCAGATATCCAGAGATAGAGGGGCAAATATCCAGAGACAGAGGGGCAAATATCCAGAGATAGAGGGGGAGATATCCAGAGATAGAGGGGCAGATAGCCAGAGATAGAGGGGCATATATCCAGAGATAGAGGGGCAAATATCCAGACATAAAGGGTCAAATATCCAGAGACAGAGGGGCAAATATCCAGAGATAGAGGGGCAGATAGCCAGAGATAGAGGGGCATATATCCAGAAATAGAGGGGCTAATATCCAGACATAAAGGGTCAAATATCCAGAGACAGAGGGGCAAATATCCAGAGATAGAGGGGCAGATATCCAGAGGGAGAGGGGCAGATATCCATAGATAGAGGGGCAAATATCCAGATATAGAGGGTAAAATATCCAGAGATATATGGGCACATATCCAGAGATGGAGGGGCAAATATCCAGAGATAGAGGGGCAAATATCTAAAGATAGAGGGGCAGATATCCAGAGATAGAGGGGCAAATATCCAGAGACAGAGTCAAAAGTATCCAGAGATAGAGGGGCAGATATCCAGAGATAGAGGGGCAAATATCCATAGATAGAGGAGCAAATATCCAGAGATAGACTGGCAGATATCCAGAGATAGAGGGGCAAATATCCAGAGATAGAGGGGCAGATATCCAGAGATAGAGGGGCAAATATCCAGAGATAGAGGGGCAGATATCCAGAGATAGAGGGGCAAATATCCAGAGACAGAGGAGCAAATATCCAGAGATAGAGGGACAAATATCCAGAGATAGAGAAACAAATATCCAGAGATGGGGGGCAGATATCACAGAGATAGAGGAGCAAATATCCAGAGATTGAGGGGCAGATATCCAGATAGAGGGGCAGATATCCAGAGATAGAGGGGCAAATATCCAGAGACAGAGTGGTAAGTATCCAGAGATAGAGGGGCAGATATCCAGAGATAGAGGGGCAAATATCCATAGATAGAGGAGCAAATATCCAGAGATAGACTGGCAGATATCCAGAGATAGAGGGGCAAATATCCAGAGATAGAGGGGCAGATATCCAGAGATAGAGAAACAAATATCCAGAGATGGGGGGCAGATATCACAGAGATAGAGGAGCAAATATCCAGAGATTGAGGGGCAGATATCCAGATAGAGGGGCAGATATCCAGAGATAGAGGGGCAAATATCCAGAGACAGAGTGGTAAGTATCCAGAGATAGAGGGGCAGATATCCAGAGATAGAGGGGCAAATATCCAGAGATAGACTGGCAGATATCCAGAGATAGAGGAGCAAATATCCAGAGATAGAGGGGCAGATATCCAAAGATAGAGGGGCAAATATCCAGAGATAGAGGGGCAGATATCCAGAGATAGAGGGGCAAATATCCAGAGACAGAGGAGCAAGTATCCAGAGATAGAGGTGCAGATATCCAGAGATAGAGGGGCAAATATCCAGAGATAGAGGAGCAAGTATCCAGAGATAGAGGTGCAGATATCCAGAGATAGAGGTGCAGATATCCAGAGATAGAGGGGCAGATATTACAGAGATAGAGGAGCAAATATTCAGAGATAGAGGGGAAGATATCCAGATAGAGGGGCAGATATCCAGAGATAGAGTGGCAGATATCCAGAGATAGAGAAGCAGATATCACAGAGATAGAGGGCAGATATCCAGAGATAGAAGGGCAGATATCCAGAGATAGAGAAACAAATATCCAGAGATGGGGGGCAGATATCACAGAGATAGAGGAGCAAATATCCAGAGATAGAGGGGCAGATATCCAGATAGAGGGGCAGATATCCAGAGATAGAGGGGCAGATATCCAGAGATAGAGAAGCAGATATCACAGAGATATAGGGCAGATATCCAGAGATAGAAGGGCAGATATCCAGAGATAGAAGGGCAGATATCCAGAGATAGAGGGGCTAATATCCAGAGATAGAGGGGCAAATATCCAGAGACAGATGGGCAAATATCCATAGATAGAGGGGCAGATATCCAGAGATAGAGGGGCAAATATCCATAGATAGAGGAGCAAATATCCAGAGATAGACTGGCAGATATCCAGAGATAGAGGGGCAAATATCCAGAGATAGAGGGGCAGATATCCAGAGATAGAGGGGCAAATATCCAGAGATAGAGAGGCAAATATCCAGAGATAGAGGGGCAAATATCCATAGATAGAGGAGCAAATATCCAGAGATAGACTGGCAAATATCCAGAGATAGAGGGGTAGATATACAGAGATAGGGGGGTAGATATCCAGAGATAGAGGCACAAATATCCAGAGATAGAGGGGCAGATATCCAGAGATAGGGGGGCAGATATCCAGAGATAGAGAGGCAGATATCACAGAGATAGATGGCAAATATCCAGAGATAAAGGGGAAGATATCCAGAGATAGAGGGGCAAATATCCAGAGATAGAGAGGCAGATATCCCAGAGATAGAGAGGCAGATATCCAGAGATAGAGAGGCAGATATCCAGAGGGAGAGAGGGGCAGATATCCAGAGATAGAAGGGGAGATATCACAGAGATAGAGGGCAAATATTTAGAGATGGGGCAAATATCCAGAGATAGAGCGGCAAATATCCAGAGATAGAGGGCAAATATCCAGAGATAGAGGGGCAGATATCCAGAGATAGGGGCAAATATCCAGAGATAAATGGGCAAATATCCAGAGATAGAGGGGCAGATATCCAGATATAGGTGGGCAGAAATCCAGAGATAGAGGGCAAATATCCAGAGATAGGGGAAAATATCCAGAGATAGAGGGGCAAATATCCAGAGATAGAGGGCAAATATCCAGAGATAGAGGGGCAGATATCCAGAGATAGGGGCAAATATCCAGAGATAGAGGGGGAAATATCCAGAGATAGAGGGGCAGATATCCAGAGATAGAGGGGCAGATATCCAGAGATAGAGGGGCTAATATCCAGAGATAGAGGGGCAAATATCCAGAGACAGAGGGGCAAATATCCAGAGATAGAGAGGCAGATATCCAGAGATAGAGCGGCAAATATCCAGACATAGAGGGGGAAATATCCAGAGATAGAGGGACAGATATCCTGAGATAGAGGGGCAAATATCCAGAGATAGAGGGGCAGATATCCATAGATAGAGAAGCAGATATCACAGAGATAGGGGGCAGATATCCAGAGATAGAGGGGCAGATATCAAGAGGGAGAGAGGGGCAAATATCCATAGATAGAGAGGCAGATATCCCAGAGATAAAGAGGCAGATATCCAGAGATATAGAGGCAGATATCCAGAGGGAGATAGGGGCAGATATTCAGAGATAGAGGGGCATATATACAGAGATAGAGGGGCAGATATCCAGATATAGAGGGGCTAATATCCAGAGATAGAGGGGAAAATATTTAGAGACACAGGGGCAAATATCACAAGATAGAGGGGCAAATACCCAGAGATAGAGGGGCAGATATCCATAGATAGAGGGGCAAATATCCAGACATAGAGGGTCAAATATCCAGAGATAGAGGGGCAAATATCCAGAGATAGAGGGGCAGATATCCAGAGATAAAGAGGCAAATATCCAGAGATAGAGAGGCAAATATCCAGAGATAGAGGGGCAAAAATCCATAGATAGAGGAGCAAATATCCAGAGATAGAGGGGCAAATATCCAGAGATAGAGGGGTAGATATCCAGAGATAGAGGCACAAATATCCAGAGATAGAGGGGCAGATATCCAGAGATAGGGGGGCAGATGTCCAGAGATAGAGAGGCAGATATCACAGAGATAGATGGCAAATATCCAGAGATAGAGGGGCAAATATCCAGAGATAAAGGGGCAGATATCCAGAGATAGAGTGGCAGATATCCAGAGATAGAGAGGCAGATATCACAGAGATAGGGGCAGATATCCAGAGATAGAGGGGTAGATATCCAGAGGGAGAGAGGGGCAAATATCCAGAGATAGAGGCAGATATCCAGAGATAGAGAGGCAGATATCCAGAGGGAGAGAGGGGCAGATATCCAGAGATAGAGAGGCAGATATCCAGAGGGAGAGAGGGGCAGATATCCAGAGATAGAAGGGGAGATATTACAGAGATAGAGGGCAAATATTTAGAGATAGGGGCAAATATCCAGAGATAGAGCGGCAAATATCCAGAGATAGAGGGCAAATATCCAGAGATAGAGGGGCAGATATCCAGAGATAGGGGCAAATATCCAGAGAAAGAGGGGGAAATATCCAGAGATAGAGGGGCAAATATCCAGAGATAGGGGCAAATATCCAGAGAAAGAGGGGGAAATATCCAGAGATAGAGGGGCAAATATCCAGAGATAGAGGGCAAATATCCAGAGAAAGAGGGGGAAATATCCAGAGATAGAGGGGCAAATATCCAGAGATAGAGGGCAAATATCCAGAGATAGAGGGGCAGATATCCAGAGATAGGGGCAAATATCCAGAGATAGAGGGGGAAATATCCAGAGATAAAGGGGCAAATATCCAGAGATAGAGGGGCAGATATCCAGAGATAGGGGGGCAGATATCCAGAGATAGAGGGCACATATCCAGAGAGAGGGGCAGATATCCAGAGATAGAGGGGCAGATATCCAGAGATAGAGGGGCTAATATCCAGAGATAGAGGGGAAAATATCCAGAGAAAGAGGGGCAAATATCCAGAGATAGAGGGGCAGATATCCCAGAGATAGAGAGGCAGATATCCAGAAATAGAGAGGCAGATATCCAGAGGGAGAGAGGGGCAGATATCCAGAGATAGAGAGGCAGATATCCAGAGGGAGAGAGGGGCAGATATCCAGAGATAGAAGGGGAGATATCACAGAGATAGAGGGCAAATATTTAGAGATAGGGGCAAATATCCAGAGATAGAGCGGCAAATATCCAGAGATAGAGGGCAAATATCCAGAGATAGAGGGGCAGATATCCAGAGATAGGGGCAAATATCCAGAGATAAAGGGGCAAATATCCAGAGATAGAGGGGCAGATATCCAGAGATAGGTGGGCAGATATCCAGAGATAGAGGGCAAATATCCAGAGATAGGGGAAAATATCCAGAGATAGAGGGGCAAATATCCAGAGATAGAGGGCAAATATCCAGAGATAGAGGGGCAGATATCCAGAGATAGGGGCAAATATCCAGAGATAGAGGGGGAAATATCCAGAGATAAAGGGGCAAATATCCAGAGATAGAGGGGCAGATATCCAGAGATAGGGGGGCAGATATCCAGAGATAGAGGGCAAATATCCAGAGAGAGGGGCAGATATCCAGAGATAGAGGGGCAGATATCCATAGATAGATGGGCTAATATCCAGAGATAGAGGGGCAAATATCCAGAGACAGAGGGGCAAATATCCAGAGATAGAGGGGCAGATATCCAGAGATAGAGCGGCAAATATCCAGAGATAGAGGGGAAGATATCCAGAGATAGAGGGCAAATATCCAGAGATAGAGGGACAGATATCCAGATAGAGGGGCAGATATCCAGAGATAGAGGGGCAGATATCCAGAGATAGAGAGGCAGATATCCAGAGGGAGAGAGGAAGATATCCAGAGGGAGAGAGGGGCAAATATCCAGAGATAGAGAGGCAGATATCCCAGAGATAAAGAGGCAGATATCCAGAGATATAGAGGCAGATATCCAGAGGGAGAGAGGGGCAGATATTCAGAGATAGAGGGGCATATATACAGAGACAGAGGGGCAGATATCCAGAGATAGAGGGGCTAATATCCAGAGATAGAGGGGAAAATATTTAGAGACACAGGGGCAAATATCACGAGATAGAGGGGCTGATATCCAGAGACAGAGGGGCAAATACCCAGAGATAGAGGGGCAGATATCCAGAGATAGAGGGGCAAATATCCAGAGACAGAGTGGCAAGTATCCAGAGATAGAGGGGCAGATATCCAGAGATAGAGGGGCAAATATCCAGAGATAGAGGGGCAAATATCCAGAGATAGAGAGGCAAATATCCATAGATAGAGGGGCAAATATCCATAGATAGAGGAGCAAATATCCAGAGATAGAGGGGCAAATATCCAGAGATAGAGGGGTAGATATACAGAGATAGAAGGGCAAATATCCAGAAATAGAGGGGCAGATATACAGAGATAGGGGGGCAGATATCCAGAGATAGAGGGACAAATATCCAGAGATAGAGGGGCAGATATCCAGAGATAGGGGGGCAGATATCCAGAGATAGAGGGCAAATATCCAGAGAGAGGGGCAGATATCCAGAGATAGAGGGGTAGATATCCAGAGATAGAGGGGCAGATATCCAGAGGTAGAGGGGCTAATATCCAGAGATAGAGGGCAAATATCCAGAGAGAGGGGCAGATATCCAGAGATAGAGGGGTAGATATCCAGAGATAGACTGGCAGATATCCAGAGATAGAGGGGAAGATATCCAGAGATAGAGGGGAAAATATCCAGAGATAGAGGGACAAATATTCAGAGATAGAGGAGCAAATATCCAGAGATAGTGGGGCAAATATCCAGAGATAGAGGGGCAAATATCCAGAGATAGAGGGACAAATTTCCAGAGATAGAGGGGCAGATATCCATAGATAGAGGAGCAAATATCCAGAGATAGAGGGGCAAATATCCAGAGATAGAGGGGCAAATATCCAGAGATAGAGGGACAAATATCCAGAGATAGAGGGGCAGATATCCAGAGATAGAGGGGCAAATATCCAGAGATAGAGGGGCAAATATCCAGAGATAGAGGGACAGATATCCAGAGATAGAGGGGCAAATATCCAGAAATAGAGGGGCAGATATACAGAGATAGGGGGGCAGATATCCAGAGATAGAGGGACAAATATCCAGAGATAGAGGGGCAGATATCCAGAGATAGGGGGGAAGATATCCAGAGATAGAGAGGCAGATATCACAGAGATAGAGGGCAAATATCCAGAGATGAAGGGGAAGATATCCAGAGATAGAGAGGCAGATATCCAGAGATAGAGAGGCAGATATCACAGAGATAGGGGCAGATATCCAGAGATAGAGGGGCAGATATCCAGAGGGAGAGAGGGGCAAATATCCAGAGATAGAGGGGCAGATATCCCAGAGATAGAGAGGCAGATATCCAGAGGGAGAGAGGGGCAGATATCCAGAGGGAGAGGGACAAATATCCAGAGATAGGGGCAAATATCCAGAGATAGAGGGGGAAATATCCAGAGATAAAGGGGCAAATATCCAGAGATAGAGGGGAAAATATCCAGAGATAGAGGGACAAATATCCAGAGATAGAGGAGCAAATATCCAGAGATAGAGGGGAAAATATCCAGAGATAGAGGGGCAAATATCCAGAGATAGAGGGACAAATATCCAGAGATAGAGGGGCAGATATCCAGAGATAGAGGGGCAAATATCCAGAGATAGAGGGGCAAATATCCAGAGATAGAGGGACAAATATCCAGAGATAGAGGGGCAGATATCCATAGATAGAGGAGCAAATATCCAGAGATCTATTATCTAATATGTACTATGTATTACAGGGAGCATTACATGTGTATGTTATCTAATATGTACTATGTGTTATAGAGAAACTCTCTCTGCAGTATTCAACTTATCTTTTTCCTGCAGGATTAAATGTATGTGAGCATGTGGCAGTCCTCTTTTTTTTTATTCAATGGTATAAACAAAAGCCACATATTGTCCAAATAACTGTGCTTTAGTTATATCATGTATTAATGAATTGAGTTTGATTTTAAATACTTTTGCCACTTAATCTGGTCGAACTTTACTATTGGGATAACTTTGCAATTGTCATTTTGGTTCCCATCCAGGTTCACCATTTGGAAAGAAAATGGGATATGTGATTGGATCTAAATTACAACTTAATATATTTATGTTTATAAAAGGTTGTTCTTTATTGCATATATTCTAATATCCCGCTGAAAAGGTTGTTCACCATCTTCATTTTTAAAGACCATGGCAACCTCATTTACTGTTGGTAAATTATATCTTCTTTGATCAGTGTTGCGACTTTACTTTATTTACTCTTGGTGTAGGCAATTGATGTCTTTGAGCATGTTCCTGTTGTTCTTTTTCAAGCTGTGCTAATTGTTTGTATGCTTGAGTGTATGGGTTGTTGGCCATAATTTTATCCAGCTGTTCAAAGACTATGCACAAACACTGTTTAATTTCTGGAAGTGTCATTCTTTGTTCCACAGCTTCCATTGTATCTAAGACATATAACTGTGCAAATTTCCTTTGCTCTCCTTCTTGTGGGTATAAATGTGAAGTTCGTGGTAAATTTGTCCTTGAACTCTAAAACAGTAAGGACCATGTCCTGGTACATTTTATGTTAATGTCGCACACATTGAAGCAAATTAAATTGCACTGTTATAAGACCTTATGTTTTTTTTTTAATTGGTATAATTTGGAAATGTTGGATCGCTCATGATACTTTGTAAGTAATCTGGAAATGTGTGTCTTTGTGGAAGTCTTGCCCTTCCTTTCTGACGAAGTCTCCGTCAGTTGGTCTTTCCTTGAGAAAATGATAGGAGCCACAAAACTGACAAACAACATTAAGTAATCCACAATAATGAGTCTACTTTTAGTTCTCTAATAAACACATTCTCATGCAGTTCCTCAACATAGATATCACTACAACTTTCTATATCTACATTTGTGTCATGCGTATGAACATTGGTGTCAATAGGCAATATAGAATCATTGGGCAATGGTTCACAGACATGTTTTGGTTTACTTTTTCATTTCTTTGAAGCTCCAGCACACTCACTTTGTGCTTTCTTACTGTTTTACCTCCACTGCCTTGCAGGCAATGAGCGACTTTGGCGCTCATGGCATGTGCTGCGCGTTTTAGTGGTTAAACTGCTTGCCTCACAGGAAATGAGTGCCTTTGGCGCTCATTGCCTAAGTGCTGCGAGTTTTAGTGGTTTAACGGCTCGCCTCACTACGCGAGGCTCGCAGTCGATGAGCACCAGTCTAAGTGCTACGAGTTAACGGCAGGCCGGCGCTCATCGCTAAGTAGTACGCACCACGCAAAGCGTGACAATGTCTCGTAGTTCGACAATTATAATATGTGATATCACTTTATATTATTAATCACTTTATATTATAACTCACTTAATATTGTATATCACTTTATATTTTTATCACTTTTTGTTTTTCATCACTTTATATTATTCATCACTTTATATTATATATCACTTTATATTATATATAACTTTATATTATTCATCACTTTATATTATATATCACTTTATATTGTTTATCAGTTTATATTATATATCACTTTATATTATTCATCACTTTATATTATATATCACTTTATATTGTTTATCAGTTTATATTCTAAGGCACTTTATATTATATATCACTTTATATTGTTTATCAGTTTATATTCTAAGGCACTTTCTATTATATATCACTTTATATTGTTTATAAGTTTATATTATAAGGCACTTTATATTATATATCACTTTATATTGTTTATAAGTTTATATTATAAGGCACTTTATATTATATATCACTTTATATTGTTTATCAGTTTATATTCTAAGGCACTTTCTATTATATATCACTTTATATTGTTTATAAGTTTATATTATAAGGCACTTTATATTATATATCACTTTATATTGTTTATCAGTTTATATTCTAAGGCACTTTATATTTCACATCACTTGTGTTATCTCTCTTGCTTTTGTTTGTTAAATTCCTGGATAAACCCATGTACAAGACGCTCTAATATGTCCGTTATTTATTGTGACATTTAGTAAGTCAATGAGAAGTCTTATCATAAGTGTTAATTCAGGAGATACATCGCATGGATCTCGGCCCAGACCCTCACGGCCTCACTGGGTATAATTTGTGCCACTTTCCAACACCCCGTCCTCATAGTGCGACTCTTAGGAGGAAGCCCCACAAATCCTCTCATGAATTTGTCCTTGTACTTGGCCGCTTAGTGTAATTCCATCCTGGGATGTGGGCTCCTTACCCTCCCTGCTGTGACTTGAAGAAAATGCGAGCAATCTTGGGGTGACACACGATACTCTACGAACACTTGTGACATCTGAAGACTATTCTTAGCCTGGCACGTCGAAGATATAATTAAGCAAAAGATTAAGTCTGACTTCTTCCTAGAGCTCTGACCCACCCTGTCCAAGAAGAGATAACAAGATCACAAGACATCTCTTCAGACACATTCTCCTCAGACGATGGGTCTGGTGGGTCTCTATGTAGAGATAGAGCTTCAGACGAGGGTCCGGTGGGTCTGTATGTACAGGCAGAGCCTCAGACAAGGGTCCGTAGGTTTGTATGTACAGACAGAGCCTCAGATGAGGGTCCGGTGGGTTTGCATGTACAGACAGAGCCTCAGACAAGGGTCCGGTGGGTTTGTATGTACAGACAGAGCCTCAGACAAGGGTCCGGTGGGTTTGCATGTACAGACAGAGTCTCAGACTGGGGATCCGTGGGTTCGGTTGGTCCAGTGGGTTTTGTATGTACAGACAGAGCCTCAGATGAGGGTCCGTTGGTTTTGTATGGAGAAACAGAGCTTCAGACGAGGGTCCGTGGGTTTGTATGTGGAGACAGAGCTTCATACGAGGGTCCGTGGGTTTGTATGTACAGACAGAGCCTCAGATGAGGGTCCGGTGGTTTTGTATGGAGAAACAGAGCTTCAGAAGAGGGTCCGTGGGTTTGTATGTACATACAGAGTCTCAGACTGGGGATCGGGGGGTCCGGTGGGTCCAGTGGGATTGTATGTAGAGACAGAGCCTCAGACTGGGGATCCGTGGGTCCAGTGGGTTTGTATGTAGAGACAGAGCCTCAGACAAGGGTCCAGTGGGTTTGTATGTACATACAGAGTCTCAGACTGGGGATCGGGGGGTCCGGTGGGTCCAGTGGGGTTGTATGTAGAGACAGAGACATGATTCTTTTGTGTTAATCGCTCCTCAACCCAGAGACCACTGAGGCTCTCTTCATACAAGATCCATAAGGACCATCTGGAGCTCGCAGCAGGTTCGGTGGGATGGACATTATTACCAATCATATAGTATTTTAATGTAGATAAGTGGAAAATGTCTCTGGCAGAAGTGGTCGGGACAAACACAGTAAAGGAATTAAACCTGAGATAAACATGAGGCCATACTGAGGGTTAATAAAGTCAAGCCTTTCAGGTAGATAAAATAGGGAGAGCGTGTTGACCTTTTGATTCCGATCTAAATTGCCTTTTGCAAATCTTTCCTAACACTTTTTACTGGTTTTTGTCTCTTTGGTGTCTCTCACAGACTCTATTTCATTCTCTCTTCTTCTCTAATCGTATCTGCCTCTCAATAACTCTGTCTTTCTCCTGTTTCTCTCTCTCTCCCTTTCTCATTGTCTCTTTTTCTGTCTCTGTCTCTCTTTCTCTTTCTGTCTCTCTCTATCTCTCCCTCTGTCTCTCATTGTCTCTCTCTCTCTCTTTCTATCTCACTTTCTTTCTGTCAATCTCTCTATTTCTCTCTCTCATTGTCTCTCACCCCTCTCTCTCTCATTGTCCCTCCTTCTTCTCTCATTGTCTCTCTCTCTTCTCTCATAGTCTCTCTCTGTGTCTCTCTTTCTCTCTCTCATTGTCTCTCACTCTCTTCTCTCATAGTCTCTCTCTCTCTGTCTCTCTCATTCTCTCTGTGTGTGTGTCTCTCTCTCTCTCTGTGTCTCTCTCTCTCTCTCTGTGTCTCTCTCTCTCTCTCTCTCTCTCGTTGTCTCTCTTTCTCTCTTTGTCTCCGTCTGTCTCTTCTTTCATGTGACTGTCTCTTTGCCGGATGATATTACCAGATGTTTTTCTCATTTGTACTAAAATATCTTTTATTGGAGAGTTTTAAATAAATAAATAAATAAGCAAATAAAAAAGTAAAAAAACAAACACTGCCTTAAATGTCCGATCGGCGACATTCTGTGGGCCGCCATTGCTTGTCTTGCCTTTGTGACCTATAATGTGGTCAGTTTGTATCTATTATGACCTACGAGTCTCATATTAGAGGCGCCGCCTTATAACGATCTTATTATGTGTGATCCAGGGCAGAAAAAATATGAAATCAAATTTTCATAGACGCCGATCAGAAGCCAATGACCTCTAACCTCAACATACACAACGGACACATACACACCCTGCCGACCGACAAACACACACCCTGCTGACCAACACACACCCTGCTGACCAACACACCCTACTGACCGACACATACACACCCTGCTGACCAACAGACACCCTGCTGACCAACACACCCTACTGACCGACACATACACACCCTGCCGACCAACAAACACACACCCTGCTGACCAACACACCCTGCTGACCAACACACCCTGCTGACCGACAAACACACACCCTGCTGACCAACAGACACCTTGCTGACCCACACACACCCTGCTGACCAACACACACCCTGCTGACCAACACACCCTGCTGACCAACACACACCCTGCTGACTGACAAACACACACCCTGCTGACCAACAGACACCTTGCTGACCCACACACACCCTGCTGACCAACACACCCTGCTGACCAACACACACCCTGCTGACCAACACACACCCTCCTGACCAACACATCCTACTGACCGACACATACACACCCTGCCGACCGACAAACACACACCCTGCTGACCAACAGACACATTGCTGACCCACACACACCCTGCTGACCAACGCACCCTGCTGACCAACACACACCCTGCTGACGACACATACACACCCTGCCGACCGACAAACACACACCCTGCTGACCAACAGACACCTTGCTGACCCACACACACCCTGCTGACCAACACACACACTGCTGACGACACACCCTCCTGACCCACACACCCTCCTGACCTACACACCCTACTGACCGATACATACACACCCTGCCGACCGACAAACACACACCCTGCTGACCAACACACCCTACTGACCGACACATACACACCCTGCCGACCGACAAACACACACCCTGCTGACCAACAGACACCTTGCTGACCCACACACACCCTGCTGACCAGTACACCCTGCTGACCAGCACATCCTGCTGAAACACACCCACCCTGCTGACCAGCACATCCTGACTGACACACCCTACTGACTTACACATAAACACCCTGCAGACTGACAAACACACACCCTGCTGACTCACACACCCTAGTGACGACACAAGCTGCTGACCCACATACAACCTGCTGACCAACACACACCCTGCTGACCCACACACCCTAGTGACGACACAAGCTGCTGACCCACATACAACCTGCTGACCAGCACACCCTGCAGACTGACAAACACACACCCTGCTGACCCACACACACCTTGCTGACCCACACACACCCTGCTGACCAGCACACCCTGCAGACTGACAAACACACACCCTGCTGACCCACACACCCTAGTGATGACATAAGCTGCTGACCCACATACAACCTGCTGACCAACATACACCCTGCTGACCAACACACTCTGGTGACCAGCACACCCTTCTGACCAGCACACATCTTGCACCCGCTCCCAGTCATTTGCTAATTTGTTTGACGCCCTATCGCCATGTTTGATGTAACATTACTGCTGGACATCTGGGTGACGATGCATCTTTTCATGTATTTGCTGTGACCAGTGCTTGTTTCTGCACCCTTGCAATACCACAACTGGACGTGTCCGTTATAAATTATCATTCCCTCACAATTAGCAACTTCAAAGACCAACACACACTGAATCCAAAAACCATTTGGGGTCCACCAGCCCTGACCAGCTCCATGGGCTCCATAAGTGTCCTGGGTAATCCTGACCAGCTCCATGGGCTCCCTAAGTGTCCTGGGTAATCCTGACCAGCTCCATGGGCTCCCTAAGTGTCCTGGGTAATCCTGACCAGCTCCATGGGCTCCCTAAGTGTCCTGGGTGATCCTGACCAGCTCCATGGGCTCCATAAGTGTCCTGGGTAATCCTGACCAGCTCCATGGGCTCCCTAAGTGTCCTGGGTAATCCTGACCAGCTCCATGGGCTCCCTAAGTGTCCTGGGTGATCCTGACCAGCTCCATGGGCTCCATAAGTGTCCTGGGTGATTCTGACCAGCTCCATGGGCTCCCTAAGTGTCCTGGGTAATCCTGACCAGCTCCATGGGCTCCCTAAGTGTCCTGGGTAATCCTGACCAGCTCCATGGGCTCCCTAAGTGTCCTGGGTGATCCTGACCAGCTCCATGGGCTCCATAAGTGTCCTGGGTAATCCTGACCAGCTCCATGGGCTCCCTAAGTGTCCTGGGTAATCCTGACCAGCTCCATGGGCTCCCTAAGTGTCCTGGGTGATCCTGACCAGCTCCATGGGCTCCATAAGTGTCCTGGGTGATTCTGACCAGCTCCATGGGCTCCCTAAGTGTCCTGGGTAATCCTGACCAGCTCCATGGGCTCCATAAGTGTCCTGGGTAATCCTGACCAGCTCCATGGGCTCCCTAAGTGTCCTGGGTAATCCTGACCAGCTCCATGGGCTCCATAAGTGTCCTGGGTGATTCTGACTAGCTCCATGGGCTCCATAAGTGTCCTGGGTGATCCTGACCAGCTCCATAGGCTCCATAAGTGTCCTGGGTAATCCTGACCAGCTCCATGGGCTCCATAAGTGTCCTGGGTAATCCTGACCAGCTCCATGGGCTCCATAAGTGTCCTGGGTAATCCTGACCAGCTCCATGGGCTCCATAAGTGTCCTGGGTGATTCTGACCAGCTCCATGGGCTCCATAAGTGTCCTTGGTGATCCTGACCAGCTCCATGGGCTCCATAAGTGTCCTGGGTAATCCTGACCAGCTCCATGGGCTCCCTAAGTGTCCTGGGTAATCCTGACCAGCTCCATGGGCTCCCTAAGTGTCCTGGGTAATCCCGACCAGCTCCATGGGCTCCCTAAGTGTCCTGGGTAATCCTGACCAGCTCCATGGGCTCCCTAAGTGTCCTGGGTGACCCTGACCAGCTCCATAGGCTCCCTAAGTGTCCTGAGTGATTCTGACCAGCTCCATGGGCTCCCTAAGTGTCCTGGGTAATTCTGTCCAGCTCCATGGGCTCCCTAAGTGTCCTGGGTAATCCTGACCAGCTCCATGGGCTCCCTAAGTGTCCTGGGTAATCCTGACCAGCTCCATGGGCTCCCTAAGTGTCCTGGGTGATCCTGACCAGCTCCATGGGCTCCCTAAGTGTCCTGGGTGATCCTGACCAGCTCCATGGGCTCCATAAGTGTCCTGGGTGATTCTGACCAGCTCCATGGGCTCCATAAGTGTCCTGGGTAATCCTGACCAGCTCCATGGGCTCCCTAAGTGTCCTGGGTAATCCTGACCAGCTCCATGGGCTCCATAAGTGTCCTGGGTAATCCTGACCAGCTCCATGGGCTCCCTAAGTGTCCTGGGTAATCCTGACCAGCTCCATGGGCTCCATAAGTGTCCTGGGTAATCCTGACCAGCTCCATGGGCTCCCTAAGTGTCCTGGGTAATCCTGACAAGCTCCATGGGCTCCCTAAGTGTCCTGGGTAATTCTGACCAGCTCCATGGGCTCCCTAAGTGTCCTGGGTGATCCTGACCAGCTCCATGGGCTCCCTAAGTGTCCTGGGTGATTCTGACCAGCTCCATGGGCTCCATAAGTGTCCTTGGTGATCCTGACCAGCTCCATGGGCTCCATAAGTGTCCTGGGTAATCCTGACCAGCTCCATAGGCTCCCTAAGTGTCCTGGGTAATCCTGACCAGCTCCATGGGCTCCCTAAGTGTCCTGGGTAATCCTGACCAGCTCCATGGGCTCCCTAAGTGTCCTGGGTGATCCTGACCAGCTCCATGGGCTCCATAAGTGTCCTGGGTGATTCTGACCAGCTCCATGGGCTCCCTGAGTGTCCTGGGTAATCCTGACCAGCTCCATGGGCTCCATAAGTGTCCTGGGTAATCCTGACCAGCTCCATGGGTTCCATAAGTAACCTGGGTGATTCTGACCAGCTCCATGGGCTCCATAAGTGTCCTGGGTGATCCTGACCAGCTCCATGGGCTCCATAAGTGTCCTGGGTAATCCTGACCAGCTCCATGGGCTCCCTAAGTGTCCTGGGTAATCCTGACCAGCTCCATGGGCTCCATAAGTGTCCTGGGTAATCCTGATCAGCTCCATGGGCTCCCTAAGTGTCCTGGGTAATCCTGACCAGCTCCATGGGCTCCCTAAGTGTCCTGGGTAATCCTGACCAGCTCCATGGGCTCCCTAAGTGTCCTGGGTAATCATGACCAGCTCCATGGGCTCCCTAAGTGTCCTGGGTAATCCTGACCAGCTCCATGGGCTCCATAAGTGTCCTGGGTAATCCTGACCAGCTCCATGGGCTCCCTAAGTGTCCTGGGTAATCCTGACCAGCTCCATGGGCTCCCTAAGTGTCCTGAGTGACCCTGACCAGCTCCATAGGCTCCCTAAGTGTCCTGAGTGATTCTGACCAGCTCCATGGGCTCCCTAAGTGTCCTGGGTAATTCTGTCCAGCTCCATGGGCTCCCTAAGTGTCCTGGGTAATCCTGACCAGCTCCATGGGCTCCCTAAGTGTCCTGGGTGATCCTGACCAGCTCCATGGGCTCCCTAAGTGTCCTGGGTGATCCTGACCAGCTCCATGGGCTCCATAAGTGTCCTGGGTGATTCTGACCAGCTCCATGGGCTCCCTAAGTGTCCTGGGTAATCCTGACCAGCTCCATGGGCTCCATAAGTGTCCTGGGTAATCCTGACCAGCTCCATGGGCTCCATAAGTGTCCTGGGTAATCCTGACCAGCTCCATGGGCTCCCTAAGTGTCCTGGGTAATCCTGACCAGCTCCATGGGCTCCCTAAGTGTCCTGGGTAATCCTGACCAGCTCCATGGGCTCCCTAAGTGTCCTGAGTGACCCTGACCAGCTCCATGGGCTCCCTAAGTGTCCTGAGTGACCCTGACCAGCTCCATGGGCTCCCTAAGTGTCCTGGGTAATTCTGACCAGCTCCATGGGCTCCCTAATTGTCCTGGGTAATCCTGACCAGCTCCATGGGCTCCCTAAGTGTCCTGGGTAATCCTGACCAGCTCCATGGGCTCCATAAGTGTCCTGGGTAATCCTGACCAGCTCCATGGGCTCCCTAAGTGTCCTGGGTAATCCTGACCAGCTCCATGGGCTCCCTAAGTGTCCTGGGTAATCCTGACCAGCTCCATGGGCTCCCTAAGTGTCCTGGGTGATCCTGACCAGCTCCATGGGCTCCATAAGTGTCCTGGGTGATTCTGACCAGCTCCATGGGCTCCCTAAGTGTCCTGGGTAATCCTGACCAGCTCCATGGGCTCCATAAGTGTCCTGGGTAATCCTGACCAGCTCCATGGGCTCCATAAGTGTCCTGGGTAATCCTGACCAGCTCCATGGGCTCCATAAGTGTCCTGGGTGATTCTGACCAGCTCCATGGGCTCCATACGTGTCCTGGGTGATCCTGACCAGCTCCATGGGCTCCATAAGTGTCCTGGGTAATCCTGACCAGCTCCATGGGCTCCCTAAGTGTCCTGGGTAATCCTGACCAGCTCCATGGGCTCCCTAAGTGTCCTGGGTAATTCTGTCCAGCTCCATGGGCTCCCTAAGTGTCCTGGGTAATCCTGACCAGCTCCATGGGCTCCCTAAGTGTCCTGGGTAATCCTGACCAGCTCCATGGGCTCCCTAAGTGTCCTGGGTGATCCTGACCAGCTCCATGGGCTCCCTAAGTGTCCTGGGTGATCCTGACCAGCTCCATGGGCTCCATAAGTGTCCTGGGTGATTCTGACCAGCTCCATGGGCTCCCTAAGTGTCCTGGGTAATCCTGACCAGCTCCATGGGCTCCATAAGTGTCCTGGGTAATCCTGACCAGCTCCATGGGCTCCATAAGTGTCCTGGGTAATCCTGACCAGCTCCATGGGCTCCCTAAGTGTCCTGGGTAATCCTGACCAGCTCCATGGGCTCCCTAAGTGTCCTGGGTAATCCTGACCAGCTCCATGGGCTCCCTAAGTGTCCTGAGTGACCCTGACCAGCTCCATGGGCTCCCTAAGTGTCCTGAGTGACCCTGACCAGCTCCATGGGCTCCCTAAGTGTCCTGGGTAATTCTGACCAGCTCCATAGGCTCCCTAAGTGTCCTGGGTAATCCTGACCAGCTCCATGGGCTCCATAAGTGTCCTGGGTAATCCTGACCAGCTCCATGGGCTCCATAAGTGTCCTGGGTGATTCTGGCCAGCTCCATGGGCTCCATAAGTGTCCTGGGTGATCCTGACCAGCTCCATGGGCTCCATAAGTGTCCTGGGTAATCCTGACCAGCTCCATGGGCTCCCTAAGTGTCCTGGGTAATCCTGACCAGCTCCATGGGCTCCCTAAGTGTCCTGAGTGACCCTGACCAGCTCCATGGGCTCCCTAAGTGTCCTAAGTGACCCTGACCAGCTCCATGGGCTCCCTAAGTGTCCTGGGTAATTCTGACCAGCTCCATGGGCTCCCTAAGTGTCCTGGGTAATCCTGACCAGCTCCATGGGCTCCCTAAGTGTCCTGGGTAATCCTGACCAGCTCCATGGGCTCCCTAAGTGTCCTGGGTGATCCTGACCAGCTCCATGGGCTCCATAAGTGTCCTGGGTGATTCTGACCAGCTCCATGGGCTCCCTAAGTGTCCTGGGTAATCCTGACCAGCTCCATGGGCTCCATAAGTGTCCTGGGTAATCCTGACCAGCTCCATGGGCTCCATAAGTGTCCTGGGTAATCCTGACCAGCTCCATGGGCTCCATAAGTGTCCTGGGTGATTCTGACCAGCTCCATGGGCTCCATAAGTGTCCTGGGTGATCCTGACCAGCTCCATGGGCTCCATAAGTGTCCTGGGTAATCCTGACCAGCTCCATGGGCTCCCTAAGTGTCCTGGGTAATCCTGACCAGCTCCATAAGTGTCCTGAGTGACCCTGACCAGCTCCATGGGCTCCCTAAGTGTCCTGGGTAATCCTGACCAGCTCCATGGGCTCCCTAAGTGTCCTGGGTAATCCTGACCAGCTTCATGGGCTCCCTAAGTGTCCTGGGTGATCCTGACCAGCTCCATGGGCTCCCTAAGTGTCCTGGGTAATCCTGACCAGCTCCATGGGCTCCCTAAGTGTCCTGGGTAATCCTGACCAGCTCCATGGGCTCCCTAAGTGTCCTGAGTGACCCTGGCCATCTCCATGGGCTCCCTAAGTGTCCTGGGTAATCCTGACCAGCTCCATGGGCTCCCTAAGTGTCCTGGGTAATCCTGACCAGCTCCATAGGCTCCCTAAGTGTCCTGGGTGATCCTGACCAGCTCCATGGGCTCCCTAAGTGTCCTGGGTAATCATGACCAGCTCCATGGGCTCCCTAAGTGTCCTGGGTAATCCTGACCAGCTCCATGGGCTCCATAAGTGTCCTGTGTAATCCTGACCAGCTCCATGGGCTCCCTAAGTGTCCTGAGTGACCCTGGCCAGCTCCATGGGCTCCCTAAGTGTCCTGGGTAATCCTGACCAGCTCCATGGGCTCCCTAAGTGTCCTGGGTAATCCTGACAAGCTCCATGGGCTCCCTAAGTGTCCTGGGTGATCCTGACCAGCTCCATGGGCTCCCTAAGTGTCCTGGGTAATCATGACCAGCTCCATGGGCTCCCTAAGTGTCCTGGGTAATCCTGACCAGCTCCATGGGCTCCCTAAGTGTCCTGGGTAATCCTGACCAGCTCCATGGGCTCCCTAAGTGTCCTGAGTGACCCTGGCCAGCTCCATGGGCTCCCTAAGTGTCCTGGGTGATCCTGACCAGCTCCATGGGCTCCCTAAGTGTCCTGGGTAATCCTGACCAGCTCCATGGGCTCCCTTAGTGTCCTGGGTAATCATGACCAGCTCCATGGGCTCCCTAAGTGTCCTGAGTGACCCTGGCCAGCTCCATGGGCTCCCTAAGTGTCCTGGGTGATCCTGACCAGCTCCATGGGCTCCCTAAGTGTCCTGGGTAATCCTGACCAGCTCCATGGGCTCCCTAAGTGTCCTGGGTAATCCTGACCAGCTCCATGGGCTCCATAAGTGTCCTGGGTAATCCTGACCAGCTCCATGGGCTCCATAAGTGTCCTGGGTAATCCTGACCAGCTCCATGGGCTCCCTAAGTGTCCTGAGTGACCCTGACCAGCTCCATGGGCTCCCTAAGTGTCCTGAGTGACCCTGGCCAGCTCCATGGGCTCCATAAGTGTCCTGGGTAATCCTGACCAGCTCCATGGGCTCCCTAAGTGTCCTGGGTAATCCTGACCATCTCCATGGGCTCCCTAAGTGTCCTGGGTAATCCTGACCAGCTCCATGGGCTCCCTAAGTGTCCTGAGTGACCCTGGCCAGCTCCATGGGCTCCCTAAGTGTCCTGGGTGATCCTGACCAGCTCCATGGGCTCCCCAAGTGTCCTGGGTAATCCTGACCAGCTCCATGGGCTCCCTAAGTGTCCTGGGTAATCATGACCAGCTCCATGGGCTCACTAAGTGTCCTGAGTGACCCTGGCCAGCTCCATGGGCTCCCTAAGTGTCCTGGGTGATCCTGACCAGCTTCATGGGCTCCCTAAGTGTCCTGGGTAATCCTGACCAGCTTCATGGGCTCCCTAAGTGTCCTGGGTAATCCTGACCAGCTCCATGGGTCCATAAGTGTCCTGGGTAATCCTGACCAGCTCCATGGGCTCCATAAGTGTCCTGGGTAATCCTGACCAGCTCCATGGGCTCCCTAAGTGTCCTGAGTGACCCTGACCAGCTCCATGGGCTCCCTAAGTGTCCTGAGTGACCCTGGCCAGCTCCATGGGCTCCCTAAGTGTCCTGGGTGATCCTGACCAGCTCCATGGGCTCCCTAAGTGTCCTGGGTAATCCTGACCAGCTCCATGGGCTCCCTAAGTGTCCTGGGTAATCATGACCAGCTCCATGGGCTCCCTAAGTGTCCTGAGTGACCCTGGCCAGCTCCATGCGCTCCCTAAGTGTCCTGGGTGATCCTGACCAGCTCCATGGGCTCCCTAAGTGTCCTGGGTAATCCTGACGAGCTCCATGGGCTCCCTAAGTGTCCTGAGTGACCCTGACCAGCTCCATGGGCTCCCTAAGTGTCCTGGGTAATCCTGACCAGCTCCATGGGCTCCCTAAGTGTCCTGGGTAATCCTGACCAGCTCCATGGGCTCCCTAAGTGTCCTGGGTAATCCTGACCAGCTCCATGGGCTCCCTAAGTGTCCTGGGTAATCCTGACCAGCTCCATGGGCTCCCTAAGTGTCCTGGGTAATCCTGACCAGCTCCATGGGCTCCCTAAGTGTCCTGGGTAATCCTGACCAGCTCCATGGGCTCCCTAAGTGTCCTGGGTAATCATGACCAGCTCCATGGGCTCCCTAAGTGTCCTGGGTAATCCTGACCAGCTCCATGGGCTCCCTAAGTGTCCTGAGTAATCCTGACCAGCTCCATGGGCTCCCTAAGTGTCCTGGGTAATCCTGACCAGCTCCATGGGCTCCCTAAGTGTCCTGGGTAATCCTGACCAGCTCCATGGGCTCCCTAAGTGTCCTGGGTAATCATGACCAGCTCCATGGGCTCCCTAAGTGTCCTGGGTAATCCTGACCAGCTCCATGGGCTCCATAAGTGTCCTGGGTGATCCTGACCAGCTCCATGGGCTCCCTAAGTGTCCTGGGTAATCCTGAATAAGGGTTTGTAGGTAAATAAGATTTTTCCTGTTACTGTCCGGTGCTCCAAACACAACAGGAAGCAAAGGGGAGTGAAAAATGTCATGAAAAGGGCTAAATCAGGAAATAACATATAAAAAGTTTAAAAGGTCAGATAGTTTGTGGGGTCCTATGGATGGGCCTGGCATGCTGGGGTCCATAGGGTCATAGAGAGTCAGACATGACTGAACAACAAAACAACAATGTCCCTCAATAGACCCCTAGTCAGACCTTACCTATGTACTGAGGGGCAGTGGATGACAGATGTACAGGGAGTGCTGGGATCCACAGGGTTACGGAGAACGGACATGACTGAACAACCAAAAAAACAGAATATACATCTACATGGTGCAGATACAGTCGGGATATGTGTGAGTGCATCCTACGTCCATATGTATCTCCCCCACTCTGCTTGTGTCATGTGCCTGTCCATTGTGGACGTCTATTCTGCCTGTAGCTTGAGGGGATACTTGTGCTCTTTAGTCTCTGTTATTCTTCTTCAAGTCTCTGTATCCTATAAATATTCTAGTATAATGACCCCCCAGCCCTGCCTTGCTGCTACTCTGAAGGTCTCCAATGTCCTGAAGAAATTAGGAGGGCAGCCTCAGGGTCACACTTCTAAGACGTCCTTCCTTAGTTCCTGACAGGTGTCACATTCCTTTTTTATGTGATCCCTCAATGCAGAAAGAGTTGGAATAACATTAGTCTCATATGTCACCCAACTACACAAGTGCAGCCCGCGATATGTCAGCTCTCTCAGCATGTGTGTAATTACACGTTACGTGCTGGACCTCACTAGGAGTGAGAGCTCCCCCAGCTTGTGTGTAATGGTACATTCCATGCTGGGCCTCACTAGGAGTGAGAGCTCCCCCAGCTTGTGTGTAATGGTACATTCCATGCTGGACCTCACTAGGAGTGAGAGCTCCCCCAGCTTGTGTGTAATGGTACATTCCATGCTGGACCTCACTAGGAGTGAGAGCTCCCCCAGCTTGTGTGTAATGGTACATTCCATGCTGGGCCTCACTAGGAGTGAGAGCTCCCATAGCTTGTGTGTAATGGTACATTCCATGCTGGGCCTCACTAGGAGTGAGAGCTCCCCCAGCTTGTGTGTAATGGTACATTCCATGCTGGACCTCACTAGGAATGAGAGCTCCCCCAGCTTGTGTGTAATGGTACATTCCATGCTAAACCTCACTAGGAGTGAGAGCTCCCCCAGCTTGTGTGTAATGGTACATTCCATACTTGGCCTCACTAGGAGCGAGAGCTCCCCCAGCTTGCGTGTAATGGTACATTCCATGCTGGACCTCACTAGGAGTGAGAGCTCCCCCAGCTTGTGTGTAATGGTACATTGCATGCTGGACCTCACTAGGAGTAAGAGCTCCCCCAGCTTGTGTGTAATGGTACATTCCATGCTGGGCCTCACTAGGAGTGAGAGCTCCCCCAGCTTGTGTGTAATGGTACAATCCATGCTGGACCTCACTAGGAGTGAGAGCTCCCCCAGCTTGTGTGTAATGGTACATTCCGTGCTGGGCCTCATTAGGAGTGAGAGCTCCCCCAGCATGTGTGTAATGGTACATTCCATGCTGGACCTCACTAGGAGTGAAAGCTCCCCCAGCATGTGTGTAATGGTACATTCCGTGCTGGACCTCACTAGGAGTGAGAGCTCCCCCAGCATGTGTGTAATGGTACATTCCGTGCTGGGCCTCACTAGGAGTGAGAGCTCCCCCAGCATGTGTGTAATGGTACATTCCATGCTGGACCTCACTAGGAGTGAGAGCTCCCCCAGCTTGTGTGTAATGGTACATTCCATGCTGGGCCTCACTAGGAGTGAGAGCTCCCCCAGCTTGTGTGTAATGGTACATTCCATGCTGGGCCTCACTAGGAGTGAGAGCTCCCCCAGCTTGTGTGTAATGGTACATTCCATGCTGGACC
Organism: Discoglossus pictus; assembly: GCA_027410445.1. Classification (NCBI taxonomy): domain Eukaryota; kingdom Metazoa; phylum Chordata; class Amphibia; order Anura; family Alytidae; genus Discoglossus; species Discoglossus pictus. The sequence continues at coordinate 25,726 of JAPZIH010000300.1, forward strand.
TCACTAGGAGTGAGAGCTCCCCCAGCTTGTGTGTAATGGTACATTGCATGCTGGACCTCACTAGAAGTAAGAGCTCCACCAGCTTGTGTGTAATGGTACATTCCATGCTGGACCTCACTAGGAGTGAGAGCTCCCCCAGCTTGTGTGTAATGGTACATTCCATACTTGGCCTCACAAGGAGTGAAATCTCCCCCAGCTTGTGTGTAATGGTACATTCCATGCTGGACCCCACTAGGAGTGAGAGCTCCCCCAGCATGTGTATAATGGTACATTGCGTGCTGGACCTCACTAGGAGTAAGAGCTCCACCAGCTTGTGTACAATGGTACATTCCATGCTGGACCTCACTAGGAGTGAGAGCTCCCCCAGCTTGTGTACAATGGTACATTCCATGCTGGACCCCACTAGGAGTGAGAGCTCCCCCAGCATGTATGTATAATGGTACATTCCGTGCTGGGCCTCACTAGGAGTGAGAGCTCCCCCAGCTTGTGTGTAATGGTACATTCCGTGCTGGGCCTCATTAGGAGTGAGAGCTCCCCCAGCTTGTGTGTAATGGTACATTCCATGCTGGACCTCATTAGGAGTGAGAGCTCCCCCAGCTTGTGTACAATGGTACATTCCATGCAGGACCCCACTAGGAGTGAGAGCTCCCCCAGCATGTGTGTATAATGGTACATTCCGTGCTGGGCCTCACTAGGAGTGAGAGCTCCCTCAGCTTGTGTGTAATGGTACATTCCGTGCTGGGCCTCACTAGGAGTGAGAGCTCCCCCAGCTTGTGTGTAATGGTACATTCCATGCTGGACCTCACTAGGAGTGAGAGCTCCCCCAGCTTGTGTACAATGGTACATTCCATGCTGGACCTCACTAGGAGTGAGAGCTCCCCCAGCTTGTGTACAATGGTACATTCCATGCTGGACCCCACTAGGAGTGAGAGCTCCCCCAGCATGTGTGTATAATGGTACATTCCGTGCTGGGCCTCACTAGGAGTGAGAGCTCCCCCAGCTTGTGTGTAATGGTACATTCCGTGCTGGGCCTCACTAGGAGTGAAAGCTCCCCCAGCATGTGTGTAATGGTACATTCCGTGCTGGGCCTCACTAGGAGTGAGAGCTCCCCCAGCATGTGTGTAATGGTACATTCTATGCTGGACCTTACTAGGAGTGAGAGCTCCCCCAGCTTGTGTGTAATGGTACATTCCATGCTGGACCTCACTAGGAGTGAGAGCTCCCCCAGCTTGTGTGTAATGGTACATTCCGTGCTGGGCCTCACTAGGAGTGAGAGCTCCCCCAGCATGTGTGTAATGGTACATTCTATGCTGGACCTCACTAGGAGTGAGAGCTCCCCCAGCTTGTGTGTAATGGTACATTCCATGCTGGACCTCACTAGTAGTGAGAGCTCCCCCAGCTTGTGTGTACAATGGTACATTTCATGCTGGACCCCACTAGGAGTGAGAGCTCCCCCAGCATGTGTGTTTAATGGTACATTCCGTGCTGGGCCTCACTAGGAGTGAGAGCTCCCCCAGCTTGTGTACAATGGTACATTCCATGCTGGACCTCACTAGGAGTGAGAGCTCACCCAGCTTGTGTACAATGGTACATTCCATGCTGGACCCCACTAGGAGTGAGAGCTCACCCAGCTTGTGTACAATGGTACATTCCATGCTGGACCTAACTAGGAGTGAGAGCTCCCCCAGCTTGTGTACAATGGTACATTCCATGCTGGACCTCACTAGGAGTGAGAGCTCCCCCAGCTTGTGTACAATGGTACATTCCATGCTGGACCTCACTAGGAGTGAGAGCTCACCCAGCTTGTGTGTAATTAAACATTACATGCTGGACCCCACCAGGAGTGACAGCCCCCCAGCTTGTGTGTAATGGTACATTCCGTGCTGGACCTCACTAGGAGTGAGAGCTCCCCCAGCTTGTGTGTAATGGAACATTCCATGCTGGACCTCACTAGGAGTGAGAGCTCCCCCAGCATGTGTGTATAATGGTACATTCCGTGCTGGGCCTCACTAGGAGTGAGAGCTCCCCCAGCTTGTGTGTAATGGTACATTCCGTGCTGGGCCTCACTGGGAGTGAGAGCTCCCCCAGCATGTGTGTAATGGTACATTCCGTGCTGGGCCTCACTGGGAGTGAGAGCTCCCCCAGCATGTGTGTAATGGTACATTCCATGCTGGACCTCACTAGGAGTGAGAGATCCCCCAGCTTGTGTACAATGGTACATTCCATGCTGGACCTCACTAGGAGTGAGAGCTCCCCCAGCTTGTGTACAATGGTACATTTCATGCTGGACCTCACTAGGAGTGAGAGCTCACCCAGCTTGTGTGTAATGGTACATTCCATGCTGGACCTCACTAGGAGTGAGAGCTCCCCCAGCATGTGTGTATAATGGTACATTCCGTGCTGGGCCTCACTAGTAGTGAGAGCTCCCCCAGCTTGTGTGTAATAGTACATTCCGTGCTGGGCCTCACTAGGAGTGAGAGCTCCCCCAGCTTGTGTGTATAATGGTACATTCCATGCTGGGCCTCACTAGGAGTGAGAGCTCACCCAGCATGTATGTAATTAAACATTACGTGCTGGACCCCACCAGGAGTGACAGCCCCCCCAGCTTGTGTGTAATGGTACATTCCGTGCTGGACCTCACTAGGAGTGAGAGCTCCCCCAGCTTGTGTGTAATGGAACATTCCATGCTGGACCTCACTAGGAGTGAGAGCTCCCCCAGCTTGTGTGTAATTGTACATTCCATGCTGGACCCCACTAGGAGTGAGAGCTCCCCCAGCATGTGTGTATAATGGTACATTCCGTGCTGGGCCTCACTAGGAGTGAGAGCTCCCCCAGCATGTGTGTATAATGGTACATTCCGTGCTGGGCCTCACTAGGAGTGAGAGCTCCCCCAGCTTGTGTGTAAAGGTACATTCTATGCTGGACCTCACTAGGAGTGAGAGCTCCCCCAGCTTGTGTACAATGGTACATTCCATGCTGGACCTCACTAGGAGTGAAAGCTCCCCCAGCTTGTGTACAATGGTACATTCCATGCTGGACCTCACTAGGAGTGAGAGCTCACCCAGCTTGTGTATAATGGTACATTCCATGCTGGGCCTCACTAGGAGTGAGAGCTCCCCCAGCTTGTGTACAATGGTACATTCCATGCTGGACCTCACTAGGAGTGAGAGCTCCCCCAGCTTGTGTACAATGGTACATTCCATGCTGGACCTCACTAGGAGTGAGAGCTCACCCAGCTTGTGTGTAATTAAACATTACGTGCTGGACCCCACCAGGAGTGACAGCCCCCCAGCTTGTGTGTAATGGTACATTCCGTGCTGGACCTCACTAGGAGTGAGAGCTCCCCCAGCTTGTGTGTAATGGAACATTCCATGCTGGACCTCACTAGTAGTGAGAGCTCCCCCAGCATGTGTGTATAATGGTACATTCCGTGGTGGGCCTCACTAGGAGTGAGAGCTCCCCCAGCTTGTGTGTAATGGTACATTCCGTGCTGGGCCTCACTGGGAGTGAGAGCTCCCCCAGCATGTGTGTAATGGTACATTCCGTGCTGGGCCTCACTGGGAGTGAGAGCTCCCCCAGCATGTGTGTAATGGTACATTCCATGCTGGACCTCACTAGGAGTGAGAGATCCCCCAGCTTGTGTGTAATGGTACATTCCATGCTGGACCTCACTAGGAGTGAGAGCACCCCCAGCTTGTGTGTAATGGTACATTCCATGCTGGACCTCACTAGGAGTGAGAGCTCCCCCAGCTTGTGTACAATGGTACATGCCATGCTGGACCTCACTAGGAGTGAGAGCTCTCCCAGCTTGTGTGTAATGGTACATTCCATGCTGGACCTCACTAGGAGTGAGAGCTCCCCCAGCATGTGTGTATAATGGTACATTCCGTGCTGGGCCTCACTAGGAGTGAGAGCTCCCCCAGCTTGTGTGTAATGGCACATTCCGTGCTGGGCCTCACTAGGAGTGAGAGCTCCCCCAGCTTGTGTGTATAATGGTACATTCCATGCTGGGCCTCACTAGGAGTGAGAGCTCCCCCAGCATGTATGTAATTAAACATTACGTGCTGGACCCCACCAGGAGTGACAGCCCCCCAGCTTGTGTGTAATGGTACATTCCGTGCTGGACCTCACTAGGAGTGAGAGCTCCCCCAGCTTGTGTGTAATGGAACATTCCATGCTGGACCTCACTAGGAGTGAGAGCTCCCCCAGCATGTGTGTATAATGGTACATTCCGTGCTGGGCCTCACTAGGAGTGAGAGCTCCCCCAGCATGTGTGTATAATGGTACATTCCGTGCTGGACCTAACTAGGAGTGAGAGCTCCCCCAGCTTGTGTGTAATGGTACATTCCATGCTGGACTTCACTAGAAGTGAGAGCTCCCCCAGCTTGTGTGTAATGGTACATTCCGTGCTGGGCCTCACTGGGAGTAAGAGCTCCCCCAGCATGTGTGTAATGGTACATTCCGTGAGGCCTCACTGGGAGTGAGAGCTCCCACAGCATGTGTGTAATGGTACATTCCATGCTGGACCTCACTAGGAGTGAGAGATCCCCCAGCTTGTGTATAATGGTACATTCCATACTGGACCTCACTAGGAGTGAGAGCTCTCCCAGCTTGAGTATAATGGTACATTCCATACTGGACCTCACTAGGAGTAAGAGCTCCACCAGCTTGTGTGTAATGGTACATTCCATGCTGGACCTCACTAGGAGTGAGAGCTCCCCCAGCTTGTGTGTAATGGTACATTCCATGCTGGACCTCACTAGGAGTAAGAGCTCCCCCAGCTTGTGTGTAATGACACGTTACGTGCTGGACCTCACTATGAGTGAGAGCTCCCCCAGCTTGTGTGTAATGACATGTTACGTGCTGGTCCTCATTAGGAGTGAGAGCTCCCCCAGCTTGTGTATAATGGTACATTCCATACTGGGCCTCACTAGGATTGAAAGCTCCCCCAGCTTGTGTGTAATGGTACATTCCATGCTGGGCCTCACTAGGAAAGAGAGCTCCCCCAGCTTGTGTTTAATGACACGTTACGTTCTGGGGCTCACTAGGAGTGAGAGCTCCCCCAGCTTCTATGTAATGGTACATTCCATGCTGGACCTCACTAGGAGTCCATGCTGGGCCTCACTAGGAAAGAGAGCTCCCC
>JAPZIH010000301.1:0-30699 GCA_027410445.1 Discoglossus pictus
GAGCGCTCTCCTCCATGTCCTTTCTGTTAGTGTTGTCACATTAGAGCGCTCTCCCCATGTCCTTGTTTTCAGTGTTGTCTCATTAGAGCGCTCCCCCACATGTCCTTGCTGTGAGTGTAGTCTCATTAGAGCGCTCTCCTCCATGTCCTTTCTGGTAGTGTTGTCACATTAGAGCGCTCTCCCAATGTCCTTGCTGTCAGTGTTGTCTCATTAGAGCACTCTCCCCATGTCCTTGCTGTGAGTGTAGTCTCATTAGAACGCGCTCTCCCGATGTCCTAGCTGTCAGTGTAGTCTCATTAGAGTGCTCTCCCCATATCCTTTCTGTCAGTGTTGTCTCATTAGAGCGCTCTCCCCATGTCCTTGCTGTCAGTGTTGTCTCATTAGAGTGCTCTCCCCCATGTCCTTTCTGTCAGTGTTGTCTCATTAGAGCGCTCTCCCACATGTCCTTGCTGTGAGTGTAGTCTCATTAGAGCGCTCTCCTCCATGTCCTTTCTGTTAGTGTTGTCACATTAGAGCGCTCTCCCCATGTCCTTGCATTGAGTGTAGTCTCATTAGAGCGCTCTCCCCATGTCCTTGCTGTCAGTGTAGTCTCATTAGAGCGCTCTCCCTATGTCCTTGCTGTCAGTGTTTTCTTATTAGAGATCTCTCCCCATGCCCTTGCTGTCAGTGTAGTCTCATTAGAGCGCTCTCCCCTTGTCCTTGCTGTGAGTGTTTTCTCAGTAGAGAGCTCTCCCCATGTCCTTGCTGTTAGTGTAGTCTCATTAGAGCGCTCTCCCTCATGTCCTTGCTGTGAATGTAGTCTCATTAGAGTGCTCTCCCCCATGTCCTTGCTGTCAGTGTTGTCTCATTAGAGTGCTCTCCTCCATGTCCTTGCTGTGAGTGTTTTCTCAGTAGAGAGCTCTCCCCATGTCCTTGCTGTCAGTGTAGTCTCATTAGAGCGCTCTCCCAATGTCCTAGCTGTCAGTGTAGTCTCATTAGAGCGATCTCACTATGCCCTTGCTGTCAGTGTTGTCTCATTAGACCGCTCTCCCCCATGTCCTTGCTGTGAGTGTAGTCTCATTAGAGCACTCTCCCCATGTCTGTTCTGTCAGTGTTGTCTCATTAGAGCGCTATCCTCCATGTCCTTGCTGTGAGTTTAGTCTCATTAGAGCGCTCTCCCAATGTCCTTGCTGTCAGTGTAGTCTCATTAGAGCACTCTCCCCATGTCCTTGCTGTGAGTGTAGTCTCATTAGAGCGCTCTCCCGATGTCCTAGCTGTCAGTGTAGTCTCATTAGAGTGCTCTCCCCATATCCTTTCTGTTAGTGTAGTCTCATTAGAGCGCTCTCCCCATGTCCTTGCTGTCAGTGTTGTCTCATTAGAGTGCTCTCCCCCATGTCCTTTCTGTCAGTGTTGTCACATTAGAGCGCTCTCCCAATGTCCTTGCTGTCAGTGTTGTTTCATTAGAGCACTCTCCCAATGTCCTTGCTGTGAGTGTAGTCTCATTAGAGCGCTCTCCCCATGTCCTGGCTGTCAGTGTAGTCTGATAAGACTGCTCTCTCCATGCCCTTGCTGTCAGTGTTGTCACATTAGAGCGCTCTATCCATGTCCTTGTTGTGAGTGTAGTCTCATTAGAGCGCTCTCCCTCATGTCCTTGGTGTGAGTGTAGTCTCATTAGAGCGCTCTCCTCTATGTCCTTTCTATGAGTGTTGTCACATTAGAGTGCTCTCCCCCATGTCCTTGCTGTCAGTGTTGTCTCAATAGAGCGCTCTCCCCATGTCCTTGCTGTGAGTGTTGTCACATTAGAGCGCCCTCCTCCATGTCCTTTCTGTCAGTGTTGTCTCATTAGAGTGCTCTCCCCCATGTCCTTGCTGTCAGTGTTGTCTCATTAGAGCGCTCTCCCTATGTCCTTGCTGTCAGTGTTGTCTCATTAGAGCGCTCTCTCCATGTCCTTGCTGTCAGTGTTGTCTCATTAGAGCGCTCTCCCCAATTCTTTGCTGTGAGTGTAGTCTCATTAGAGCGCTCTCTCCATGTCCTTGCTGTCAGACTTGTCTCATTAGAGCACTCTCCCCATGTCCTTGCATTGAGTGTAGTCTCATTAGAGCGCTCTCCCCATGTCCTTGCTGTCAGTGTAGTCTCATTAGAGCGCTCTCCCTATATCCTTGCTGTCAGTGTTGTCTCATTAGAGCGCTCTCCCCATGTCCTTGTTTTCAGTGTTGTCTCATTAGAGCGCTCTCCCACATGTCCTTGCTGTCAGTGTAGTCTCATTAGAGCGCTCTCCTCCATGTCCTTTCTGTTAGTGTTGTCACATTAGAGCGCTCTCCCAATGTCCTTGCTGTCAGTGTTGTCTCATTAGAGCACTCTCCCGATGTCCTAGCTGTCAGTGTAGTCTCATTAGAGTGCTCTCCCCATATCCTTTCTGTCAGTGTAGTCTCATTAGAGCGCTCTCCCCATGTCCTTGCTGTCAGTGTTGTCTCATTAGAGTGCTCTCCCCATGTCCTTTCTGTCAGTGTTGTCTCATTAGAGCGCTCTCCCACATGTCCTTGCTGTGAGTGTAGTCTCATTAGAGCGCTCTCCTCCATGTCCTTTCTGTTAGTGTTGTCTCATTAGAGCGCTCTCCCCATGTCCTGGCTGTCAGTGTATTCTGATAAGACTACTCTCTCCATGCCCTTGCTGTCAGTGTTGTCACATTAGAGCGCTCTATCCATGTCCTTGTTGTGAGTGTAGTCTCATTAGAGCGCTCTCCCTCATGTCCTTGGTGTGAGTGTAGTCTCATTAGAGCGCTCTCCTCTATGTCCTTTCTATGAGTGTAGTCTCATTAGAGTGCTCTCCCCCCATGTCCTTGCTGTCAGTGTTGTCTCATTAGAGTGCTCTCCCCATGTCCTTGCTGTGAGTGTTGTCACATTAGAGCGCCCTCCTCCATGTCCTTTCTGTCAGTGTTGTCTCATTAGAGTGCTCTCCCCCATGTCCTTGCTGTCAGTGTTGTCTCATTAGAGCGCTCTCCCTATGTCCTTGCTGTCAGTGTTGTCTCATTAGAGCGCTCTCTCCATGTCCTTGCTGTCAGTGTTGTCTCATTAGAGCGCTCTCCCCAATTCCTTGCTGTGAGTGTAGTCTCATTAGAGCGCTCTCTCCATGTCCTTGCTGTCAGACTTGTCTCATTAGAGCGCTCTCCCCATGTCCTTGCATTGAGTGTAGTCTCATTAGAGCGCTCTCCCCATGTCCTTGCTGTCAGTGTAGTCTCATTAGAGCGCTCTCCCTATGTCCTTGCTGTCAGTGTTTTCTTATTAGAGATCTCTCCCCATGCCCTTGCTGTCAGTGTAGTCTCATTAGAGCGCTCTCCCCTTGTCCTTGCTGTGAGTGTTTTCTCAGTAGAGAGCTCTCCCCATGTCCTTGCTGTTAGTGTAGTCTCATTAGAGCGCTCTCCCTCATGTCCTTGCTGTGAATGTAGTCTCATTAGAGTGCTCTCCCCCATGTCCTTGCTGTCAGTGTTGTCTCATTAGAGTGCTCTCCTCCATGTCCTTGCTGTGAGTGTTTTCTCAGTAGAGAGCTCTCCCCATGTCCTTGCTGTCAGTGTAGTCTCATTAGAGCGCTCTCCCAATGTCCTAGCTGTCAGTGTAGTCTCATTAGAGCGATCTCACTATGCCCTTGCTGTCAGTGTTGTCTCATTAGACCGCTCTCCCCCATGTCCTTGCTGTGAGTGTAGTCTCATTAGAGCACTCTCCCCATGTCTGTTCTGTCAGTGTTGTCTCATTAGAGCGCTATCCTCCATGTCCTTGCTGTGAGTTTAGTCTCATTAGAGCGCTCTCCCAATGTCCTTGCTGTCAGTGTAGTCTCATTAGAGCACTCTCCCCATGTCCTTGCTGTGAGTGTAGTCTCATTAGAGCGCTCTCCCGATGTCCTAGCTGTCAGTGTAGTCTCATTAGAGTGCTCTCCCCATATCCTTTCTGTCAGTGTAGTCTCATTAGAGCGCTCTCCCCATGTCCTTTCTGTCAGTGTTGTCTCATTAGAGTGCTCTCCCCCATGTCCTTTCTGTCAGTGTTGTCACATTAGAGCGCTCTCCCAATGTCCTTGCTGTCAGTGTTGTTTCATTAGAGCACTCTCCCAATGTCCTTGCTGTGAGTGTAGTCTCATTAGAGCGCTCTCCCCATGTCCTGGCTGTCAGTGTAGTCTGATAAGACTGCTCTCTCCATGCCCTTGCTGTCAGTGTTGTCACATTAGAGCGCTCTATCCATGTCCTTGTTGTGAGTGTAGTCTCATTAGAGCGCTCTCCCTCATGTCCTTGGTGTGAGTGTAGTCTCATTAGAGCGCTCTCCTCTATGTCCTTTCTATGAGTGTTGTCACATTAGAGTGCTCTCCCCCATGTCCTTGCTGTCAGTGTTGTCTCAATAGAGCGCTCTCCCCATGTCCTTGCTGTGAGTGTTGTCACATTAGAGCGCCCTCCTCCATGTCCTTTCTGTCAGTGTTGTCTCATTAGAGTGCTCTCCCCCATGTCCTTGCTGTCAGTGTTGTCTCATTAGAGCGCTCTCCCTATGTCCTTGCTGTCAGTGTTGTCTCATTAGAGCGCTCTCTCCATGTCCTTGCTGTCAGTGTTGTCTCATTAGAGCGCTCTCCCCAATTCTTTGCTGTGAGTGTAGTCTCATTAGAGCGCTCTCTCCATGTCCTTGCTGTCAGACTTGTACCATTAGAGCACTCTCCCCATGTCCTTGCATTGAGTGTAGTCTCATTAGAGCGCTCTCCCCATGTCCTTGCTGTCAGTGTAGTCTCATTAGAGCGCTCTCCCTATGTCCTTGCTGTCAGTGTTGTCTCATTAGAGCGCTCTCCCCATTTCCTTGTTTTCAGTGTTGTCTCATTAGAGCGCTCTCCCACATGTCCTTGCTGTGAGTGTAGTCTCATTAGAGCGCTCTCCTCCATGTCCTTTCTGTTAGTGTTGTCACATTAGAGCGCTCTCCCAATGTCCTTGCTGTCAGTGTTGTCTCATTAGAGCACTCTCCCGATGTCCTAGCTGTCAGTGTAGTCTCATTAGAGTGCTCTCCCCATATCCTTTCTGTCAGTGTAGTCTCATTAGAGCGCTCTCCCCATGTCCTTGCTGTCAGTGTTGTCTCATTAGAGTGCTCTCCCCATGTCCTTTCTGTCAGTGTTGTCTCATTAGAGCGCTCTCCCACATGTCCTTGCTGTGAGTGTAGTCTCATTAGAGCGCTCTCCTCCATGTCCTTTCTGTTAGTGTTGTCACATTAGAGCGCTCTCCCAATGTCCTTGCTGTGAGTGTAGTCTCATTAGAGCGCTCTCCCCATGTCCTGGCTGTCAGTGTATTCTGATAAGACTACTCTCTCCATGCCCTTGCTGTCAGTGTTGTCACATTAGAGCGCTCTATCCATGTCCTTGTTGTGAGTGTAGTCTCATTAGAGCGCTCTCCCTCATGTCCTTGGTGTGAGTGTAGTCTCATTAGAGCGCTCTCCTCTATGTCCTTTCTATGAGTGTAGTCTCATTAGAGTGCTCTCCCCCATGTCCTTGCTGTCAGTGTTGTCTCATTAGAGTGCTCTCCCCATGTCCTTGCTGTGAGTGTTGTCACATTAGAGCACCCTCCTCCATGTCCTTTCTGTCAGTGTTGTCTCATTAGAGTGCTCTCCCCCATGTCCTTGCTGTCAGTGTTGTCTCATTAGAGAGCTCTCCCTATGTCCTTGCTGTCAGTGTTGTCTCATTAGAGCGCTCTCTCCATGTCCTTGCTGTCAGTGTTGTCTCATTAGAGCGCTCTCCCCAATTCCTTGCTGTGAGTGTAGTCTCATTAGAGCGCTCTCTCCATGTCCTTGCTGTCAGACTTGTCTCATTAGAGCGCTCTCCCCATGTCCTTGCATTGAGTGTAGTCTCATTAGAGCGCTCTCCCCATGTCCTTGCTGTCAGTGTAGTCTCATTAGAGCGCTCTCCCTATGTCCTTGCTGTCAGTGTTTTCTTATTAGAGATCTCTCCCCATGCCCTTGCTGTCAGTGTAGTCTCATTAGAGCGCTCTCCCCTTGTCCTTGCTGTGAGTGTTTTCTCAGTAGAGAGCTCTCCCCATGTCCTTGCTGTTAGTGTAGTCTCATTAGAGCGCTCTCCCTCATGTCCTTGCTGTGAATGTAGTCTCATTAGAGTGCTCTCCCCCATGTCCTTGCTGTCAGTGTTGTCTCATTAGAGTGCTCTCCTCCATGTCCTTGCTGTGAGTGTTTTCTCAGTAGAGAGCTCTCCCCATGTCCTTGCTGTCAGTGTAGTCTCATTAGAGCGCTCTCCCAATGTCCTAGCTGTCAGTGTAGTCTCATTAGAGCGATCTCACTATGCCCTTGCTGTCAGTGTTGTCTCATTAGACCGCTCTCCCCCATGTCCTTGCTGTGAGTGTAGTCTCATTAGAGCACTCTCCCCATGTCTGTTCTGTCAGTGTTGTCTCATTAGAGCGCTATCCTCCATGTCCTTGCTGTGAGTTTAGTCTCATTAGAGCGCTCTCCCAATGTCCTTGCTGTCAGTGTAGTCTCATTAGAGCACTCTCCCCATGTCCTTGCTGTGAGTGTAGTCTCATTAGAGCGCTCTCCCGATGTCCTAGCTGTCAGTGTAGTCTCATTAGAGTGCTCTCCCCATATCCTTTCTGTCAGTGTAGTCTCATTAGAGCGCTCTCCCCATGTCCTTGCTGTCAGTGTTGTCTCATTAGAGTGCTCTCCCCCATGTCCTTTCTGTCAGTGTTGTCACATTAGAGCGCTCTCCCAATGTCCTTGCTGTCAGTGTTGTTTCATTAGAGCACTCTCCCAATGTCCTTGCTGTGAGTGTAGTCTCATTAGAGCGCTCTCCCCATGTCCTGGCTGTCAGTGTAGTCTGATAAGACTGCTCTCTCCATGCCCTTGCTGTCAGTGTTGTCACATTAGAGCGCTCTATCCATGTCCTTGTTGTGAGTGTAGTCTCATTAGAGCGCTCTCCTCTATGTCCTTTCTATGAGTGTTGTCACATTAGAGTGCTCTCCCCCATGTCCTTGCTGTCAGTGTTGTCTCATTAGAGTGCTCTCCCCCATGTCCTTGCTGTCAGTGTTGTCTCATTAGAGCGCTCTCTCTATGTCCTTGCTGTCAGTGTTGTCTCATTAGAGCGCTCTCCCCAATTCCTTGCTGTGAGTGTAGTCTCATTAGAGCGCTCTCTCCATGTCCTTGCTGTCAGACTTGTCTCATTAGAGCGCTCTCCCCATGTCCTTGCATTGAGTGTAGTCTCATTAGAGCGCTCTCCCCATGTCCTTGCTGTCAGTGTAGTCTCATTAGAGCGCTCTCCCTATGTCCTTGCTGTCAGTGTTTTCTTATTAGAGATCTCTCCCCATGCCCTTGCTGTCAGTGTAGTCTCATTAGAGAGCTCTCCCCATGTCCTTGCTGTTAGTGTAGTCTCATTAGAGCGCTCTCCCTCATGTCCTTGCTGTGAGTGTAGTCTCATTAGAGTGCTCTCCCCCATGTCCTTGCTGTCAGTGTTGTCTCATTAGAGTGCTCTCCCCATGTCCTTGCTGTGAGTGTTGTCACATTAGAGCGCTCTCCTCCATGTCCTTGCTGTGAGTGTTTTCTCAGTAGAGAGCTCTCCCCATGTCCTTGCTGTCAGTGTAGTCTCATTAGAGCGCTCTCCCAATGTCCTAGCTGTGAGTGTAGTCTCATTAGAGCGATCTCACTATGCCCTTGCTGTCAGTGTTGTCTCATTATACTGCTCTCCCCCATGTCCTTGCTGTCAGTGTTGTCTCATTAGACCGCTCTCCCCCATGTCCTTGCTGTGAGTGTAGTCTCATTAGAGCACTCTCCCCATGTCTGTTCTGTCAGTGTTGTCTCATTAGAGCGCTATCCTCCATGTCCTTGCTGTGAGTTTAGTCTCATTAGAGCGCTCTCCCAATGTCCTTGCTGTCAGTGTAGTCTCATTAGAGCGCTCTCTCCATGTCCTTGCTGTGAGTGTAGTCTCATTAGAGCACTCCCCCCATGTCCTTGCTGTTAGTGTTGTCTCATTAGAGCGCTCTCCCTATGTCCTTGATGTGAGTTTAGTCTCATTAGAGCGCTCTCTCCATGTCCTTGCTGTGAGTGTAGTCTCATTAGAGCGCTCTCCCCATGTCCTTGCTGTGAGTGTTGTCTCATTAGAGCGCTCTCCTCCATGTCCTTTCTGTTAGTGTTGTCTCATTAGAGCGCTCTCCACCTTGTCATGGCTGTCAGTGTAGTCTCATTAGAGCGCTCTCCCCATGCCCTTGCTGTCAGTATAGTCTTATTAGAGATCTCTCCCCATGTCCTAGCTTTCAGTGTTGTCTCATTAGAGCGCTCTCCCCCATGTCCTAGCTGTTAGTTATGTCTCATTAGACCGCTCTCCCCCATGTTCTTGCTGTGAGTGTAGTCTCATTAGAGCGCTCTCCCCATGTCCGTTCTGTCAGTGTTGTCTCATTAGAGCGCTCTCCTCCATGTCCTTTCTGTTAGTGTTGTCTCATTAGAGCGCTCTCCACCTTGTCATGGCTGTCAGTGTAGTCTCATTAGAGCGCTCTCCCCATGCCCTTGCTGTCAGTGTAGTCTTATTAGAGATCTCTCCCCATGTCCTAGCTTTCAGTGTTGTCTCATTAGAGCGCTCTCCCCCATGTCCTAGCTGTTAGTTATGTCTCATTAGACCGCTCTCCCCCATGTTCTTGCTGTGAGTGTAGTCTCATTAGAGCGCTCTCCCCATGTCCGTTCTGTCAGTGTTGTCTCATTAGAGCGCTCTCCTCCATGTCCTTTCTGTTAGTGTTGTCTCATTAGAGCGCTCTCCACCTTGTCATGGCTGTCAGTGTAGTCTCATTAGAGCGCTCTCCCCATGCCCTTGCTGTCAGTGTAGTCTTATTAGAGATCTCTCCCCATGTCCTAGCTTTCAGTGTTGTCTTATTAGAGCGCTCTCCCCCATGTCCTTGCTGTGAGTGTAGTCTCATTAGAGCGCTCTCCCCATGTCCTTGATGTCAGTGTTGTCACATTAGAGCGCTCTCCCCATGTCCTTGCTGTGAGTGTAGTCTCATTAGAGCGCTCTCCCCATGTCCTTGATGTCAGTGTTGTCTCATTAGAGCGCTCTCCCCCATGTCCTGGCTGTCAGTGTTGTCACATTAGAGCGCTTTCCCCATGTCCTTGCTGTCAGTGTTGTCTCATTAGAGCGCTCTCCGCATGTCCTTGCTGTGAGTGTAGTCTCATTAGAGTGCTCTCCCCATGTCCTTGCTGTGAGTGTAGTCTCATTAGAGCGCTCTCCCAATGTCCTTGATGTCAGTGTTGTCTCATTAGAGCGCTCTCCCCATGTCCTTGATGTCAGTGTTGTTTCATTAGAGCGCTCTCCCCCATGTCCTGGCTGTCAGTGTTGTCTCATTAGAGCGCTTTCCCCATGTCCTTGCTGTCAGTGTTGTCTCATTAGATTGCTCTCCGCATGTCCTTGCTGTGAGTGTAGTCTCATTAGGGCGCTCTCCTCCATGTCCTTTCTGTTAGTGTTGTCACATTAGAGCGCTCTCCCCATGTCCTTGCTGTGAGTGTTGTCTCATTAGAGCGCTCTCCCACGTACCATTGCTGTCAGTGTAGTCTCATTAGAGTGCTTCCATACACATATGACTCTCTCTCAGGTGTCTCTCGGCGGCCCCTTTTATTATAAAACCTTTGGCCTGTTACAAAATGAGATAAAAAACTATAAAACATTTGTTACCCCCAAAGTCCCCCCCCCCCCCCCCCCCCACAAGTCGTGTCTGATAGAGGAGGGGGGGTCAGTGTGAGAGTAAATGGGGAGGGGGCGACCAGGGAATCGGGGACTGTCCGTATCCATGGAAACCAGTCTGCAGACTGCGGCTGCAACCTCCCGATGAATCAGCGTTAACCGCTCGCCGTCCCTCACGAGAGCGTCATCCTGCAGGGAAAGAAGGGGTTAAAAGTAAGCAATGCGGCAGAAAAAGACAGTGGGATAATAATAATAATAATAATAAGAAGAAGAATGAGAATAACAATCATCATATATATAATAATAATAATAATAATATTCATCATAATACCAATCATCATCATCATAATAACAATCATCATATATATAATAATAATATTCATCATAATACCAATCATCATCATCATCATCATCATAATACCAATCATCATCATCATCATCATAATACCAATCATCATCATCATAATACCAATCATCATATATATAATAATAATAATAATAATAATAATAATAATAATATTCATCATAATACCAATCATCATCATAATAACAATCATCATATATATAATAATAATATTCATCATAATACCAATCATCACCATCATCATAATACCAATCATCATCATCATCATAATAGCAA
Source organism: Discoglossus pictus (assembly GCA_027410445.1). Lineage (NCBI taxonomy): Eukaryota > Metazoa > Chordata > Amphibia > Anura > Alytidae > Discoglossus > Discoglossus pictus. The sequence continues at coordinate 10,292 of JAPZIH010000301.1, forward strand.
TCATCATATATATAATAATAATAATAATAATATTCATCATAATTATTATTATTATCTTTATTTATATCGCGCCAACATATTCCGTAGCGCTGTACAGGGGTTGAGTACATAGCAGAAAACATATTAAACACCTTGTAAAAAATGGAGGGCCCTGTTTTTGAGCATAAAATCAAATGTACACAGAGCTTGTTTCCAAGGCACTGACACAAGATTGAAAACTCGCAAACTTACAATCTAAGGGATATAATACCAATCATCATCATAATAACAAGCAACATATATATAATAATAATATTCATCATAATACCAATCATCATCATCATCATCATAATACCAATCATCATCATCATAATACCAATCATCATATATATAATAATAATAATAATAAGATTCATCATAATACCAATCATCATCATAATAACAATCATCATATATATAATAATAATAATAATATTCATCATCATCATCATAATATTCATCATAATACCAATCATCATCATACTAATAATCTGAACAATCATCATCATCATCATTATAATACTCATCATAATCACATATAATAGTTGTCAAACTACGAGACGTTGTCATGCTTTGCGTGGTGTGTACGACTTAGGCGATGAGCGCCGAAGTCAAGGCAATGAAACACGCGGGACTTAGTAAACACTTAGTAAACGCAGGATCGCCTTAGGCTGCAAGCACTTGATCAACGCGGGACTTAGAAAAAAAAAATACGAGAAGCGGGACTTAGAAAAGAATATACGAGATAGGAAAAATACGAAGTTAACGGCCGAAGCGCGCAAAGCAAAAAACACTAAAAACACACAAAATACACAAAAAAAATGGGGGAACAGCCAGGACGTGCGGGAGTGAGGTGGAACGCAAATTTAAGTCAATTTGGCCGAGTTTCGACACTCAAATCGCCTAATCGAGAAAAAAAATGGGCAACGAGGTACAAAATACACTATTACTCATGACGGAAAATGCTTGCGAGCCGCGTAGCACGTAGACAAACGACGCCAGTTTACAAAACGATCTTGCAACTAATAACATTACGCATCTAAAATGGCGCTTTACACAACTAAAGCAACGGCATCCCCTCTCGCACGCAGCCTATTTACACTGCACACTGCGCACATTGCTGACACTTTCTCCTCAGGGCAGCAACAATGCAAATGTACATTGTATGCTGAAGCAAAATACAGATTGTTAGCTCTTCAGGCTATTCATTGCTGGATATATTAATTACAAATAGGTAAAGTATATTAATTTATTAAGTAACTAATTAATTATTAGTTAACAAAATATAGATATATATATATGTCTTTGTGATGAGCGCCGAAGGTGCTCAGAGGAGCAAAAGTACACGAGGGGAGCGGCTCATTTTTGACGGGCAAGTCACTAGTAATAATAATAATAATAATATTTGTATTATTATTATTATTATTAATAATATTAACCTAGTTTTGTAACGCACAACATATCCCGTAGCGCTGTACAGGGCATAAGGAAGAATACAATGCTAACAAGCTGCAGAGAAATGGAGGGCTCTGTTTCGAGCTTAGACAATTTGCACAAAGTGCCCTACAAGATTGGAAACTCGCTTCTTACAATCTAAAGGAAATAGAAGAGGCAGAAACCTGAAGAAGGACAGATAGGGAATAGCAATGGTGAGGAAGGAAGTGACAGTTTACTTAGGTAGGAAGGTGGGAAAAATTAGAAGGAGAGGGAAGGGATCTGATGTAAAGTGAATGACTCATACTAACAATAATCATCATCATAATAATAATATTTATCATGACAACAATCATCATCATCATAATATTTATCATAATAACAATCATCATCATCATAACAATCACCATCATAATAATAATATTAATCATAATAACAATCACCATCATCAATCATCGCTATCATCATAAAAATCACCATCATCATGATCATAATAATAATATTCATCATAATAACAATCATCTTCATTACCATCATCATCATCATCATCATATTCATCATAATAACAATCATCTTCATCATCATTATCATAATCATCATCATCATCATAATATTCATCATACTAGCAATCATCATCATCATAACAATCACCATCATCATAACAATCACCTTCATCATAATAATAATATTCATCATACTAACAATCATCATCAACATCATAAAAATCACCATCATCATTATAATAATAATTATCATAATAACAATCATCATCATCATAACAACCATCATCATCATAATAATATTCATCAGAATAATAATAATAATAATAATAATAATAATAATAATCATCATCATCATCATTATAACAATCACCATCATCATCATCATAATAATACTATTCGTCATAATAGCAATCATAATCATAATAATATTCATCATAATAACAATCATCATCATCATAACAATCATCATCATGGCAATAATCATTATCATCATAACAATCATCATCATCATAATAATAATAATAATCATCAAACTAACAATCATCATCATAATCATCATACTAATAAAAAATAATCATCATCAACATAATAACAAATATATCAATCATCATAATAATAATAATAATACATTTCTATAGAACTTCTTGTACAATGCAGCAGGAAAAGCAAGTAGGATAATAGTAATAATAATAAGGTGCTCAATCAGAGAACAAAGTAACCCTCATTGGTCAGTTCTCTGGCCTTGATAACCCGCTGTGAGAGCCACCTCTTTTAGCCACTTGTGCCCTTCACATGGAGAAATATCCCGTAGTATATCAGTCTGGTCAAACTCAAAAGAGTGATCCAGCCCCGAAATACCAGGCAATTCTACCCTGAACAGGAGAAACAGCAAACCCCAGACATATGTTTCGGCCTTTGTTGGGCCTCGTCAGTGAGGTGCAGCTGTACTCCCTAAGGCACAACCAGACGTGGACTCCTTGCTCGCTGTGCCTCGGGGAGTTAACAGCTGCACCTCACTGACGAGGCCCATAAAGGCCGAAATGTGTGTCCGTGCTGTTTCTCCTGTTCAGGGTAGAATTGCCTGGTATTTCGGGGCTGGATCTCTCTTTTGATATACTTCAGGATATTTCTCCAAGTGCACTCTGACCTATAGGACAAACCTGCTTCAGGTATTGTCCGTTCTCAGATTGACCACCTCTAATTTTGTTGTTGTGTAATAATAATAATAACTACCCCGCTGACCGACCTCCTCCTTACCTATTGGTGAGAAACTGGTCAGATGTTGATATCCGTCCAATCACAAGAGGTCCTCCTCTCATCGGAATTTTTACACCCTGCTGAGGAATCGATAAGAGAAGTCATCAGTTGGAGGAGGTCCACTATGGAGCTGAGTATGGTTTAGTTGACATCAGGTTATGGCTTATATGACCCTTGTGTCACATGACCTCTTTAGATGACCTTGTGTGGTGCATGGTGTGGGATGACCTTGCTAGAAGACCACTATGGAGCTGAGTATGGTTTAGTTGACATCAGGTTATGGCTTATATGACCCTTGTGTCAGATGACCTCTTTAGGTGACCTGTGTGGTGCATGGTGTGGGATGGTCTTGCTAGAAGACCACTAAGGAGCTGTGTATGGTTTGGTCGACTTCAGGTTATGGCCTATATGACCCTTGTGTCACATGACCTCTTTAGGTGACCTGGTGTGGTGCATGGTGTGGGATGGTCTTGCTAGAAGACCACTAAGGAGCTGTGTATGTTTTAGTTGACCTCAGGTTATGGCCTATATGACCCTTGTGTCAGATGGCCACTTTAGATGACCTTGTGTGGTGCATGGTGTGGGATGACCTTGCTAGAAGACCACTATGGAGCTGTGTATGTTTTGGTTGACTTCAGGTTATGGCCTATATGACCCTTGTGTCAGATGACCTCTTTAGGTGACCTTGTGTGGTGCATGGTGTGGGATGGTCTTGCTAGAAGACCACTAAGGAGCTGTGTATGTTTTAGTTGATTTCAGATTACAGCCTATATGTGGTATGACCTAAAGTGGTGACCTTGTGTGGTCCATTGTGTAGGGTCAGAAAGTTGTGGTCTGTTGAGGGGCTCTGTAACATAGAAATGCTCTAGTGTTCTCCACAACATGACTTATCATGGCCGGTGCAAGGTGGTCTCTCTAGGTGCTCCGTAACATAGAGATGTTCTAGTGGTCTTCATATAATGATCTATCATGGCCAGGGAAAGTTGGTCTCTCTAGGTGCTCTGTAACATACAGATGCTCTAGTGGTCTTCATATAATGATCTATCATGGCCAGGGAAAGTTGGTCTTTCTATACTGGCCAACTATCATGGCCAGTCCAATGTGGACATATAAATGTTCTAGTGGTCTACAGAGAATGACCTATAATGGCCAGTGCAATGTGGTAACTCTCGGTGCTCTGTATGTTAGAGATGTGGTCTTCAGAGAATGACCCACAATAACCAGTGTGTGGTGGTCTCTGTTTAGATATGTACTAGTGGTCTTCAGAGAATAACCTGCAATGACTAGTGTGGTGGTTTCTCTTGAAATGTTATTTAAATATTTTATGGTGGCCTCCAGCATATGACCTATCACTCATGGTCTCTGTGTCCACTCATTGGCCGGAGACTCTTATGGAGCTGTGTATGTTTTAGTTGATTTCATATTATGGCTAATATGACCCTTATGTGGGATGACCTCTTTGGGTGACCTTGTCTGGTGCATGATGTAGGGTGGTCTTGTGAGGAGACCACTATGGAGCTCCTTGACCCCATGAAACACAATAAATACGAGTGTAGACCAAACTGACCTTGATCCTTTGACTTGTTGTCTGTGCCACCAGTGTCCTTGTTGGGTTTGCCACCATCGTTCTCTGTAGTAAAGTACGTGGTGAGGGGCATCTCCTCGGAAGGCCCTGTTATCTTGGCACAGGACTGGGCACATGCCATGGCTTGCTGCCCATTGGTCTGGGAGTACACGTTACTGACCCTGGCTTTGCCGCCCTCCTCCTGTCCGCTGTACACCTTGTACCGGATCATGAGAATGATGATGAACACGAGCACCGAGGCCACAATGATTCCACCAATTATAATAATCATGGTGCCCCCCAGAAACTGAGTGTGGAGGGGCTGGCACTGACCATTCTCCTTCTTAGTATGGAACTGGACACAGCCAACAACACGTGTAGCGGTCAGTGAGGTCATCCCATCATCATACACAGCCAGGACACAGAGGTCGTAATCTCGACCAGGCGCCAAGTCATTCACCAGGAAACTGCGGTTATAGGGCGGGATCATCCTGTAGGGGCAGACAATGGGGGTAATAAGGAGGCAAAGAATTCGAGAGGGGCAATAGAATGGAGAGAGATGCAATGTCTATCTGCCACTGCACTCTCTCTGTATAACATGCATAGCTATCTCTCACTGCTCCTCTGTATAAGACACGTGGCCACCTACCTGTATATAAGGCTATCATCCACGGTGCTGTTGTACTGTATCTGGTACATCCGGATCCCGGGAATGTTCCGGTCCAGGAACCACTGGATTAGAGTGGAGTTGTGACCCGTCTTGGTGGTGATGACCTTGGGGTCCTGGTGGCCAGCAGTCTCGTTAAGTGTGGCCCCTGGCCTGGCCGGAGTGAGGATGTCTGATGGCCCCTGGTCTGGGTGGTGTTGTCTTTGGCTGGCGTTGGCCTGTTGAGGAAGCGGACTGATGTTGAGGCTCACGGTGGCTGTGGCATCCCCCGCGGTGTTGGACGCAATACACGTGAACGAGCCGCTGTCCCTGACAGTGGACACCATGATCTCTAGAGTCCCATTCTCAAACGAGACCGCCCTGGATGAATTAGACACCACTTTACCTTCTGGAGATACCCAATGGATGGTCGGCTCTGGGTCTCCCACAGCCTTACACTTGAGCGACACCCCTTCCCCCTCCATAATCGAGATACCCCCCGAATAGTGAGTGACCACCGGAGGCTCGCACATAAACTCTTCTTCTCCAATACTCCAGAAATACTTCCCTAACAGGTTGGGTGGTGAGGCGCATGTCTCCAGATCATCTTCTCGAGTGAGGCGTCGGAGCCACAGAAGCTCACAATTACAGTGTAATGGATTCCCCCCGAACCCGAGCACCAGAGATGAGAGTGGTGTCCCTTTAGATCGGGCGTAGACTGGGATGCGGAGAAAAAGAGGGTCCGGGGGGATAGTCTTCAGCTTGTTGGAGGTCATGTCCAATCTGGCCAACTTGTGCATATTGGTGAAGACCCCGCCCGGCACAAAGTCAATGAGGTTGTGGTCAAGGCTCAAGGAGTTGACGTTGGTCAGTTTTGAGACCGTCTCCCATGGAACCTGCTCTAGATTATTATAAGAGAGGTCTAGATCTTCTAAGGTCCCAATAAAGTCATGGAAACATCCAGAAGAGATGGTGCTGAGCTGGTTATTGCTGAGAATGAGATGTCTCAAGTTAAGAAGACCCCGGAACTGGTCATCGCCCACCGAGAGGATCCGGTTGTTGTCCAAGTGGAGAGCACGTAGGCCGCGGAGGTCGGCAAAGGTGAAGGGCGTGATGTGGGTGATGGTGTTCCTGGACAACGTGAGGTGGATCAGACGGGTCATGTTGGTGAAGTCTCGTCTACGGATGACCGTGATGAAGTTGTCGGTCAGTCTCAGCTCCACGGTCCGGCGGTCGATGACTGAGGGCACAAAGAGGAGACCGGTCTTGGCACAGAGGATGGCCAGGGATGGGTTGAGATTCTGGCAAAGGCAGCGTTTGGGGCAAACTTGGGCGGCAGCCATGGCCGTGGTGAGGGTGAGGATCCAGAGGACAATGCCACCCATGATGCACCAGCTGTGGAGACCAAATAGAGGATGTCAGATAAGAACTTGGACATGGGGAGAAGTTGTGAGATTTGGAGGGGTCTGTATGGGAGGGTGATATGGAGAGGGGAGATGTACATAGAAAGGGGGAGGGTGATATGGAGAGGGGAGATGTACATAGAGAGGGGGAGAGTGATATGGAGAGGGGAGATGTACATAGAGAGGGGAGGGTGATATGGAGAGGGGAGATGTACATAGAGAGGGGGAGAGTGATATGGAGAGGGGAGATGTACATAGAGAGGAGGAGAGTGATATGGAGAGGGGAGATGTACATAGAGAGGGGGAGAGTGATATGGAGAGGGGAGATGTACATAGAGAGGAGGACGGTGATATGGAGAGGAGAGATGTACATAGAGAGGGGGAAAGTGATATGGAGAGGGGAGATGTACATAGAGAGGGGGAGGTGATATGGAGAGGGGAGATGTACATAGAAAGGGGAAGGCGATATGGAGAGGGGAGATGTACATAGAGAGGGGGAGGGTGATATGGAGAGGGGAGATGTACATAGAAAGGGGAGAGTGATATGGAGAGGGAAGATGTACATAGATAGGGGAGAGTGATATGGAGAGGGGAGATGTACATAGAGAGGGGGAGGGTGATATGGAGAGGGGAGATGTACATAGAGAGGGGAGAGTGATATGGAGAGGGGAGATGTACATAGAGAGGGGAGAGTGATATGGAGAGGGGAGATGTACATAGAGAGGGGGAGAGTGATATGGAGAGGGGAGATGTACATAGAGAGGGGGAGGGTGATATGGAGAGGGGAGATGTACATAGAGAGGGGAGAGTGATATGGAGAGGGGAGATGTACATAGAGAGGGGGAGAGTGATATGGAGAGGGGATATGTACATAGAGATGGGGAGAGTGATATGGAGAGGGGAGATGTACATAGAGAGGGGGAGGGTGATATAGAGAGGGGAGATGTACATAGAGAGGGGGAGAGTAATATGGAGAGGGGAGATGTACATAGAGAGGGGGAGAGTGATATAGAGAGGGGAGATGTACATAGAGAGGGGGGAGAGTGATATGGAGAGGGGAGATGTACATAGAGAGGGGAGAGTGATATGGAGAGGGGAGATGTACATAGAGAGGGGGAGAGTGATATGGAGAGGGGAGATGTACATAGAGAGGGGGAGGGTGATATGGAGAGGGGAGATGTACATAGAGAGGGGGAGGGTGATATGGAGAGGGAAGATGTACATAGAGAGGGGAGGGTGATATGGAGAGGGGAGATGTACATAGAGAGGGGGAGGGTGATATGGAGAGAAGAGATGTACATAGAGAGGGGGAGGGGGATATGGAGAGGGGAGATGTACATAGAGAGGGGGAGAGTGATATGGAGAGGGAAGATGTACAAAAAGAGGGGGAGAGTGATATAGAGAGGGGAGATGTACATAGAGAGGGGGAGAGTGATATGGAGAGGGGAGATGTACATAGAGAGGGGGAGATTGATATGGAGAGGGGAGATGTACATAGAGAGGGGGAGAGTGATATGGAGAGGGGAGATGTACAAAGAGAGGGGGAGAGTGATATGGAGAGGGGAGATGTACATAGAGAGGGGGAGAGTGATATGGAGAGGAGAGATGTACATAGAGAGGGGGAGAGTGATATGGAGAGGAGAGATGTACATAGAGAGGGGGAGAGTTATATGGAGAGGGGAGATGTACATAGAGAGGGGAGAGTGATATGGAGAGGGGAGATGTACATAGAGAGGGGAGAGTGATATGGAGAGGGGAGATGTACATAGAGAGGGGGAGGGTGATATGGAGAGGGGAGATGTACATAGAGAGGGGGGAGTGATATGGAGAGGGGAGATGTACATAGAGAGGGGGAGAGTGATATGGAGAGGGGAGATGTACATAGAGAGGGGGAAGGTGATATGGAGAGGGGAGATGTACATAGAGAGGGGAGAGTGATATGGAGAGGGGAGATGTACATAGAGAGGGGGAGAGTGATATGGAGAGGGGAGATGTACATAGAGAGGGGGAAGGTGATATGGAGAGGGGAGATGTACATAGAGAGGGGGAGAGTGATATGGAGAGGGGAGATGTACATAGAGAGGGGGAGGGTGATATGGAGAGGGGAGATGTACATAGAGAGGGGGAGAGTGATATGGAGAGGGGAGATGTACATAGAGAGGGGGAAGAGTGATATGGAGAGGAGAGATGTACATAGAGAGGGGGAGGGTGATATGGAGAGGGGAGATGTACATAGAGAGAGGGGAGAGTGATATGGAGAGGGGAGATGTACATAGAGAGGGGAGAGTGATATGGAGAGGGGAGATGTACATAGAGAGGGGGAGAGTGATATGGAGAGGGGAGATGTACATAGAGAGGGGGAAGGTGATATGGAGAGGGAGATGTACATAGAGAGGGGGAGAGTGATATGGAGAGGGGAGATGTACATAGAGAGGGGGAGGGTGATATGGAATGGGGAGATGTACATAGAGAGGTGGAGGGTGATATGGAGAGGGGAGATGTACATAGAGAGGGGGAGGGTGATATGGAGGGGAGATGTACATAGAGAGGGGGAGGGTGATATGGAGAGGGAGATGTACATAGAGAGGGGAGAGTGATATGGAGAGGGGAATGTACATAGAGAGGGGAGGGAGAGTGATATGGAGAGGGGAGATGTACATAGAGGGGGAGGGTGATATGGAGAGGGGAGATGTACATAGAGAGGGGGAGGGTGATATGGAGAGGGGGAGATGTACATAGAGAGGGGAGGGTGATATGGAGAGGGGAGATGTACATAGTGAGGGGGAGAGTGATATGGAGAGGGGAGATGTACATAGAGAGGGGAGAGTGATATGGAGAGGGGAGATGTACATAGAGAGGGGGAGGGTGATATGGAGAGGGAAGATGTACATAGAGAGGGGGAGGGTGATATGGAGAGGAGATGTACATAGAGAGGGGGAGAGTGATATGGAGAGGGGAGATGTACATAGAGAGGGGGAGAGTGATATGGAGAGGGGAGATGTACATAGAGAGGGGGAGAGTGATATGGAGAGGGGGAGACTGTACATAGAGAGGGGGAGGGTGATATGGAGAGGGGGGGATGTACATAGAGAGGGGGGAGAGTGATATGGAGAGGGGAGATGTACATAGAGAGGGGGAGGGTGATATGGAGAGGGGAGATGTACATAGAGAGGGGAGAGTGATATGGAGAGGGGAGATGTACATAGAGAGGGGAGGGTGATATGGAGAGGGGAAGATGTACATAGAGAGGGGGAGGGTGATATGGAGAGGGAAGATGTACATAGAGAGGGGGAGAGTGATATGGAGAGGGGGGGATGTACATAGAGAGGGGAGAGTGAATATGGAGAGGGGAGATGTACATAGAGAGGGTGAGAGTGATATAGAGAGGGGAGATGTACATAGAGGGGGAGAGTGATATGGAGAGGGGAGATGTACATAGAGAGGGGGAGGGTGATATGGAGAGGGAGATGTACATAGAGAGGGGAGAGTGATATGGAGGAGGGGAGATGTACATAGAGAGGGGGAGAGTGATATGGAGAGGGGAGATGTACATAGAGAGGGGGAGAGTGATATGGAGAGGGGAGATGTACATAGAGAGGGGAGAGTGTGATATGGAGAGGGGAGATGTACATAGAGAGGGGGAGGTGATATGGAGAGGGGAGATGTACATAGAGAGGGGGAGAGTGATATGGAGAGGGGAGATGTACATAGAGAGGCGGAGAGTGATATGGAGAGGGGAGATGTACATAGAGAGGGGGAGGGTGATATGGAGAGGGGAGATGTACATAGAGAGGGGGGAGGGTGATATGGAGAGGGGAGATGTACATAGAGAGGGGGAGAGTGATATGGAGAGGGGAGATGTGACATAGAGAGGGGGGAGAGTGATATGGAGAGGTGAGATGTACATAGAGAGGGGGGGAGGGTGATATGGAGAGGGGAGATGTACATAGAGATGGGGAGGGTGATATGGAGAGGGGAGATGTACATAGAGAGGGGGAGTGTGATATGGAGAGGGGAGATGTACATAGAGAGGGGGAGAGTGATATGGAGAGGGGAGATGTACATAGAGAGGGGGGAGAGTGATATGGAGAGGGGAGATGTACATAGAGAGGGGGAGAGTGATATGGAGAGGGGAGATGTACATAGAGAGGGGGAGATGTACATAGAGAGGGGAGATGTACATAGAGAGGGGGAGAGTGATATGGAGAGGGGAGATGTACATAGAGAGGGGGAGAGTGATATGGAGAGGGGAGATGTACATAGAGAGGGGGAGAGTGATATGGAGAGGGGAGATGTACATAGAGAGGGGGAGAGTGATATGGGAGAGGGGAGATGTACATAGAGAGGGGGGAGGTGATATGGAGAGGGGAGATGTACATAGAGAGGGGAGAGGTGATATGGAGAGGGGAGATGTACATAGAGAGGGGGAGAGGGTGATATGGAGAGGGGAGATGTACATAGAGAGGGGGAGGGTGATATGGAGAGGGGAGATGTACATAGAGGGGGAGAGGGTGATATGGAGAGGGGAGATGTACATAGAAGGGGGGGGTGATATGGAGGAGGAGATGTACATAGAGAGGGGGAGGTGATATGGAGAGGGGAGATGTACATGGAGAGGGGAGATGTACATAGAGAGGGGAGGGTGATATGGAGAGGGGAGATGTACATAGAGAGGGGAGGGTGATATGGAGAGGGGAGATGTACATAGAGAGGGGAGAGTGATATGGAGAGGGGAGATGTACATAGAGAGGGGGAGGGTGATATGGAGAGGGGAGATGTACATAGAGAGGGAGAGTGATATGGAGAGGGGAGATGTACATAGAGAGGGGGAGGGTGATATGGAGAGGGAAGATGTACATAGAGAGGGGGAGGGTGATATGGAGAGGGAAGATGTACATAGAGAGGGGAGAGTGATATGGAGAGTGGAGATGTACATAGAGAGGGGAGAGTGATATTAGGAGGGGAGATGTACATAGAGAGGGGAGAGTGATATGGAGAGGGGAGATGTACATAGAGAGGGGAGAGTGATATGGAGAGGGGAGATGTACATAGAGAGGGGGAGAGTGATATGGAGAGGGGAGATGTACATAGAGAGGGGGAGAGTGATATGGAGAGGGGGAGATGTACATAGAGAGGGGGAGGGTGATATGGAGAGGGAAGATGTACATAGAGAGGGGAGAGTGATATGGAGAGGGGAGATGTACATAGAGAGGGGGAGGTGATATGGAGAGGGGAGATGTACATAGAGAGGGGAGGGTGATATGGAGAGGGGAGATGTACATAGAGAGGGGGAGGTGATATGGAGAGGGGAGATGTACATAGAGAGGGGAGAGTGATATGGAGAGGGAGAGATGTACATAGAGAGGGGAGAGTGATATGGAGGAGGGGAGATGTACATAGAGAGTGGGAGAGGGATATGGAGAGGGGAGATGTACATAGAGAGGGGAGGGTGATATGGAGAGGGGAGATGTACATAGAGAGGGGGAGAGTGATATGGAGAGGTGAGATGTACATAGAGAGGGGGAGGGTGATATGGAGAGGGGAGATGTACATAGAGTGGGGGAGAGTGATATGGAGAGGGGAGATGTACATAGAGAGGGGGAGAGTGATATGGAGAGGGGAGATGTACATAGAGAGGGAGAGAGTGGATGGAGAGGGGAGATGTACATAGAGAGGGGGAGGGTGATATGGAGAGGGGAGATGTACATAGAGAGGGGGAGAGTGATATGGAGAGGGGAGATGTATATAGAGAGGGGGAGAGTGATATGGAGAGGAGAGATGTATATAGAGAGGGGGAGGGTGATATGGAGAGGGGAGATGTACATAGAGAGGGGGAGGGTGATATGGAGAGGGGAGATGTACATAGAGAGGGGGAGGTGATATGGAGAGGGGAGTGTACATAGAGAGGGGGAGAGTGATATGGAGAGGTGAGATGTACATAGAGAGGGGAGGGTGATATGGAGAGGGAGATGTACATAGAGTGGGGGAGTGATATGGAGAGGGGAGATGTACATAGAGAGGGGCGGAGAGTGATATGGAGAGGGGAGATGTACATAGAGAGGGAGAGAGTGCAATGGAGAGTGGGAGACTGTACATAGAGAGGGGGAGGGTGATATGGATGAGGGGAGATGTACATAGAGAGCGGGAGAGTGATATGGAGAGGGGAGATGTACATAGAGAGGGAGGAGAGTTATATGGAGAGGGGCAGATGTACATAGAGAGGGGAGGAGACGGTGATATGGAGAGGGGAGATGTACATAGAGAGGGGAGGAGTGATATGGAGAGGGAGATGTACATAGAGAGGGGGAGAGTGATATGGAGAGGTGAGATGTACATAGAGAGGGGGAGAGTGATATGGAGAGTGGAGATGTACATAGAGAGGGGGAGAGTGATATGGAGAGGGGAGATGTACATAGAGAGGGGGAGGGTGAATGGAGAGGGGAGATGTACATAGAGAGGGGGGGAGTGATATGGAGAGGGGAGATGTATATAGAGAGGGGAGATGTACATAGAGAGGGGGAGGGTGATATGGAGAGGGGAGATGTACATAGAGAGGGGAGAGAGTGATATTGGAGAGGGGAGATGTAATAGAGAGGGGGAGAGTGATATGGAGAGGGGAGATGTACATAGAGAGGGGGAGGGTGATATGGAGAGGGGAGATGTACATAGAGAGGGGAGGGTGATATGGAGAGGGGAGATGTACATAGAGAGGGGGAGAGTGATATGGAGAGGGGAGATGTACATAGAGAGGGGGAGAGTGATATGGAGAGGGGAGATGTACATAGAGAGGGGGAGAGTGATATGGAGAGGGGAGATGTACATAGAGAGGGGAGGGTGATATGGAGAGGGGAGATGTACATAGAGAGGGGGAGAGTGATATGGAGAGGGGAGATGTACATAGAGAGGGGGGAGAGTGATATGGAGAGGGGAGATGTACATAGAGAGGGGGAGAGTGATATGGAGAGGGGAGATGTACATAGAGAGGGGAGAGTGAATATGGAGAGGGGAGATGTACATAGAGAGGTGGAGAGTGATATGGAGAGGGGAGATGTACATAGAGAGGGAGAGTGATATGGAGAGGGGAGATGTACATAGAGAGGGGGAGAGTGATATGGAGAGGGGAGATGTACATAGAGAGGGGGAGAGTGATATGGAGAGGGGAGATGTACATAGAGAGGGGGAGAGTGATATGGAGAGGGGAGATGTACATAGAGAGGGGGAGGGTGATATGGAGAGGGGAGATGTACACAGAGAGGGGGAGAGTTATATGGAGAGGGGAGATGTACATAGAGAGGGGAGAGTGATATGGAGAGGGAGATGTACATAGAGAGGGGAGAGTGATATGGAGAGGGGAGATGTACATAGAGAGGGGAGAGTGATATGGAGAGGGGAGATGTACATAGAGAGGGGAGGGTGATATGGAGAGGGGAGATGTACATAGAGAGGGGGAGGGTGATATGGAGAGGGGAGAGGTACATAGAGAGGGGGAGAGTGATATGGAGAGGGGAGATGTACATAGAGAGGGGAGAGTGATATGGAGAGGGGAGATGTACATAGAGAGGGGAGATGTACATAGAGAGGGGGAAGTGATGGAGAGGGGAGATGTACATAGAGAGGGAGAGTGATATGGAGAGGGAAGATGTACATAGAGAGGGGAGAGTGATATGGAGAGGGGAGATGTACATAGAGAGGGGAGAGTGATATGGAGAGGGGAGATGTACATAGAGAGGGGGAGAGTGATATGGAGAGGGGAGATGTACATAGAGAGGGGGAGGGTGATATGGAGAGGGGAGATGTACATAGAGAGGGGAGAGTGATATGGAGAGGGAAGATGTACATAGAGAGGGGGAGAGTGATATGGAGAGGGGAGATGTACATAGAGAGGGGAGAGTGATATGGAGAGGGAAGATGTACATAGAGAGGAGGAGAGTGATATGGAGAGGGGAGATGTACATAGAGAGGGGGAGAGTGATATGGAGAGGGAGATGTACATAGAGAGGGGAGAGAGTGATATGGAGAGGGGAGATGTACATAGAGAGAGGAGAGTGATATGAGAGGGGAGATTGTACATAGAGAGGGGAGAGTGATATGGAAGGGGGAGATGTACATAGAGAGGGGGAGAGTGATATGGAGAGGGGAGATGTACATAGAGAAGGGAGAGTGATATGGAGAGGGGAGATGTACATAGAGAGGGAGGAGAGTGATATGGAGAGGGAGATGTACATAGAGAGGGGAGAAGTGAATGGAGATGGGGAGATGTACATAGAGAGGGGGAGGGTGATATGGAGAGGGGAGATGTACATAGAGAGGGGAGAGTGATATGGAGAGGGGAGATGTACATAGAGAGGGGGAGAGTGATATGGAGAGGGGAGATGTACATAGAGAGGGGGAGAGTGATATGAGAGGGGATGTACACTATAGAGGGAGTGATATGGAGAGGGGAGATGTACATAGAGAGGGGGAGGAGTGATATGGAGAGGGGAGATCGTACATAGAGAGGGGGAGGGTGATATGGAGAGGGGAGATGTACATAAGAGAGGAGAGAGTGATATGGAGAGGAGAGATGTACATAGAGAGGGGAGGGTGATATGGGAGGGGAGATGTACATAGAGAGGGGAGAGTGATATGGAGAGGGGAGATGTACATAGAGAGAGGGGAGAGTGGAGAGTGATATGGAGAGGGGAGATGTACATAGAGAGGGAGAGTGATATGGAGAGGGGAGATGTACATAGAGAGGGGAGAGTGATATGGAGAGGGGAGATGTACATAGAGAGAGGGAGGGTGATATGGAGAGGGGAGATGTACATAGAGAGAGGGAGGGTGATATGGAGAGGGGAGATGTACATAGAGAGGGGGAGAGTGATATGGAGAGGAGAGATGTACATAGAGAGAGGGGAGAGTGATATGGAGAGGGGAGATGTACATAGAGAGGGGAGTGATATGGAGAGGGAGATGTACATAGAGAGGGGAGATGTACATAGAGAGGGGAGAGTGATATGGAGAGGGGAGATGTACATAGAGAGGGGAGAGTGATATGGAGAGGGGAGATGTACATAGAGAGAGGGAGAGTGATATGGAGAGGGGAGATGTACATAGAGAGGGGGAGAGTGATATGGAGAGGGGAGATGTACATAGAGAGGAGAGAGTGATATGGAGAGGGGAGATGTACAAAGAGAGGGGAGGGGATATGGAGAGGGGAGATGTACATAGAGAGGGGAGATGTACATAGAGAGGGGGAGAGTGATATGGAGAGGGGAGATGTACATAGAGAGGGGGGAGTGATATGTAGAGGAGAGATGTACATAGAGAGGGGGAGGGTGATATGGAGAGGGGAGATGTACATAGAGAGGGGAGGGTGATATGGAGAGGGGAGATGTACATAGAGAAGGGGAGGGTGATATGGAGAGGGGAGATGTACATAGAGAGGGGGAGAGTGATATGGAGAGGGGAGATGTACATAGAGAGGCGGAGAGTGATATGGAGAGGGGAGATGTACATAGAGAGGGGGAGGGTGATATGGAGAGGGGAGTACATAGAGAGGGGGGAGGAGATATGGAGAGGGGATGTACATAGAGGGGGGAGTGGTGATATGGAGAGGGGAAGATGTACATAGAGAGGGGAGAGTGATATGGAGAGGGAGATGTACAAAGAGAGGGGGAGGGTGATATGGAGAGGGGAGATGTACATAGAGAGGGGGAGGTGATATGGAGAGGGGAGATGTACATAGAGAGGGGAAGAGTGATATGGAGAGGGGAGATGTACATAGAGAGGGGAGAGTGATATGGAGAGGGGAGATGTACAAAGAGAGGGGAGAGAGTGATATGGAGAGGGAGAACATAGAGAGGGGAGGGTGATATGGAGAGGGAGATTGTACATAGAGAGGGGAGGGTGTAGATTGGAGGGGAGATGTACATAGAGAGAGGAAGAGTGATATTGAGAGGGGAGATGTACATAGAGAGGGGAGGTGATATGGAGAGGGGAGATGTACATAGAGAGGGGGAGGTGATATGAGAGGGAGATGTACATAGAGAGGGGGAGAGTGATATGGAGAGGAGATGTACATAGAGAGGGGGAGAGTGATATGGAGAGGGGAGATGTACATAGAGAGGGGGAGGTGATATGGAGGGGGAGATGTACATAGAGAGGGGGAGAGTGATATGGAGAGGGGAGATGTACATAGAGAGGAGAGTGATATGGAGAGGGGAGATGTACATAGAGAGGGGGAGGGTGATATGGAGAGGGGAGATGTACATAGAGAGGGAGAGTGATATGGAGAGGGGGAGATGTACATAGAGAGGGGAGGAGTGATATGGAGAGGGGAGATGTACATAGAGAGGGGAGAGTGATATGGAGAGGGGAGATGTACATAGAGAGGGGAGGGTGATATGGAGAGGGGAGATGTACATAGAGAGGGGAGGGTGATATGGAGAGGGGAGATGTACATAGAGGGGAGAGTGATATGGAGAGGGGAGATGTACATAGAGAGAGGGAGAGTGATATGGAGAGGGGAGATGTACATAGAGAGGGGAAGTGATATGGAGAGAGGAGATGTACTAGAGAGGGGAGAGTGATATGGAGAGGGGAGATGTACATAGAGAGGGGAGGGTGATATGGAGAAGGAGATGTACATAGAGAGGGGAGGGTGATATTGAGAGGGGAGATGTACATAGAGAAGGGGAGGGTGATATGGAGAGGGGAGATGTACATAGAGAGGGGAGAGTGATATGGAGAGGGGAGATGTACAAAAAAGGGGAGAGTGATATGGAGAGGGGAGATGTACATAGAGAAGGGAGGGTGATATGGAGAGGGAGATGTACATAGAGAGGGGAGAGTGATATGATAGGGGAGATGTACATAGAGAGGGGGAGAGTGATATGGAGAGGGGAGATGTACATAGAGAGGGGGAGTAATATGGAGAGGGGAGATGTACATAGAGAGGGGGAGGGTGATATGGAGAGGGGAGATGTACATAGAGAGGGGAGGGTGATATGGAGAGGGGAGATGTACATAGAGAGGGGAGAGTGATATGGAGAGGGGAGATGTACATAGAGAGGGGAGGGTGATATGGAGAGGGGAGATGTACATAGAGAGGGGAGGGTGATATGGAGAGGGGAGATGTACATAGAGAGGGGGAGAGTGATATGGAGAGGGGGAGAGTGATATGGAGAGGGGAGATGTACATAGAGAGGGGAGAGTGATATGGAGAGGGGAGATGTACATAGAGAGGGGGAGGGTGATATGGAGAGGGGAGATGTACATAGAGAGGGGGAGGGTGATATGGAGAGGGGAGATGTACATAGAGAGGGGGAGGGTGATATGGAGAGGGGAGATGTACATAGAGAGGGGGAGGGTGATATGGAGAGGGGAGATGTACATAGAGAGGGGAGAGTGATATGGAGAGGGGAGATGTACATAGAGAGGGGGAGAGTGATATGGAGAGGGGAGATGTACAAAGAGAGGGGGAGAGTGATATGGAGAGGGGAGATGTACATAGAGAGGGGAGAGTGATATGGAGAGGGGAGATGTACATAGAGAGGGGGGGTGATATGGAGAGGGGAGATGTACATAGAGAGGGGAGATGTACATAGAGAGGGGGAGGGTGATATGGAGAGGGGAGATGTACATAGAGAGGGGAGAGTGATATGGAGAGGGGAGATGTACATAGAGAGGAGGAGAGTGATATGGAGAGGAGAGATGTACATAGAGAGGGGGAGGGTGATATGGAGAGGGGAGATGTACATAGAGAGGGGAGGGTGATATGGAGAGGGGAGATGTACATAGAGAGGGGAGATGTACATAGAGAGGGGGAGAGTGATATGGAGAGGGGAGATGTACATAGAGAGGGGGAGAGTGATATGGAGAGAGGAGATGTACATAGAGAGGGGAGAGTGATATGGAGAGGGGAGATGTACATAGAGAGGGGGAGAGTGATATGGAGAGAGGAGATGTACATAGAGAGGGGAGAGTGATATGGAGAGGGGAGATGTACATAGAGAGGGGGAGAGTGATATGGAGAGGGGAGATGTACATAGAGGAGAGAGTGATATGGAGAGGGGAGATGTACATAGAGAGGGGGAGGGATATGGAGAGGGGAGATGTACATAGAGAGGGGAGAGTGATATGGAGAGGGGAGATGTACATAGAGAGGAGGAGAGTGATATGGAGAGGGGAGATGTACATAGAGAGGGGGAGAGTGATATGGAGAGGGGAGATGTACATAGAGAGGGGAGAGTGATATGGAGAGGGAGATGTACATAGAGAGGGGGAGAGTGATATGGAGAGGGGAGATGTACATAGAGAGGGGGAGTGATATGGAGAGGGGAGATGTACATAGAGAGGGGGAGAGATAATGGAGAGGGGAGATGTACATAAGAGGGGAGAGATATGGAGAGGGGAGATGTACATAGAGAGGGGAGAGTTATAAGGAGAGGGGAGATGTACATAGAGAGGGGGAGAGTGATATGGAGAGGGGAGATGTACATAGAGAGGGGGAGAGTGATGGAGAGGGAGATGTACATAGAGAGGGGAGAGTGATATGGAGAGAGGAATGTACATAGAGAGGGAGAGTGATAAGGAAGGGAGATGTACATAGAGAGGGGGAGAGTGATATGGAGAGGGGAGAGTGATATGGAGAGGGGAGATGTACATAGAGAGGGGAGAGTGATATGGAAGGGAGATGTACATAGAGAGGGGGAGAGTGATATGGAGAGGGGAGATGTACATGAGAGGGGGAGAGTGATATGGAGAGGGGAGATGTACATAGAGAGGGGAGAGTGATATGGAGAGGGGAGATGTACATAGAGAGGGGGAGGGTGATATGGAGAGGGGAGACACATAGAGAGGAGGAGAGTGATATGGAGAGGGGAGATGTACATAGAGAGGGGAGAGTGATATGGAGAGGGGAGATGTACATAGAGAGGGGGAGGGTGATATGGAGAGGGGAGATGTACATAGAGAGGGGGAGAGTGATATGAGAGGGAATGTACATAGAGAGGGGGAGAGTATGGAGAAGGGAGATGTACATAGAGAGGGGAGGGTGAATATGAGAGGGGAGATGTACATAGAGAGGGGGGAGAGTGATATGGAGAGGGGAGATGTACAACAGAGGGGGAGAGTGATATGGAGAGGGAGATGTACATAGAGAGGGGGAGGGTGATAAGGAGAGGGAGATGTACATAAAGAGGGGGAGAGTGATATGGAGAGGGGAGATGTACATAGAGAGGGGAGAGTGATATGGAGAGGGGAGATGTACATAGAGAGGGAGAGAGATATGGAGAGGGGAGATGTACATAGAGAGGGGAGAGTGATATGGAGAGGGGAGATGTACATAGAGAGAGGAGAGTGATATGGAGAAGGTAGATGTACATAGAGAGGGGGAGAGTGATATGGAGAGGGGAGATGTACATAGAGAGAGGAGAGTGATATGGAGAGGGGAGATGTACATAGAGAGGAGGAGGGTGATATGGAGAGGGGAGATGTACATAGAGAGGGGGGGGTGTGATGGAGAGGGGAGATGTACATAGAGAGGGGGAGGGTGATATGGAGAAGGTAGATGTACATAGAGAGGGGGAGAGTTAAATGGA
>JAPZIH010000302.1:0-30793 GCA_027410445.1 Discoglossus pictus
TGGTCATTCAGCACCATCACATGCCATCTCTAAGCATGGTCATTCAGCACCATCACATGCCATCTCTAAGCATGGTCATTCAGCACCATCACATGCCATCTCTAAACATGGTCATTCAGCACCATCACATGCTATCACTAAACATGATCATTCAGCACCATCACATGCCATCTCTACGCATGGTCATTCAGCATAATCACATGCCATCTCTAACCATGTTCATTCAGCACCATCACATGCCATCTCTAAGCATGGTCATTCAGCACCATCACATGCCATCTCTAAGCATGATCATTCAGCACCATCACATGCCATCTCTAAGCATGGTCATTCAGCACCATCACATGCCATCTCTAAGCATGGTCATTCAGCACCATCACATGCCATCTCTAAGCATGGTCATTCAGCACCATCACATGCCATCTCTAAGCATGATCATTCAGCACCATCACATGCCATCTCTAAGCATGGTCATTCAGCACCATCACATGCCATCTCTAAGCATGGTCATTCAGCACCATCACATGCCATCTCTAAGCATGGTCATTCAGCACCATCACATGCCATCTCTACGCATGGTCATTCAGCACCATCACATGCCATCTCTAACCTTTTTTCATTCAGCACCATCACATGCCATCTCTAAGCATGGTCATTCAGCACCATCACATGCTATTACTAAACATGGTCATTCAGCACCATCACATGCCATCTCTAAACATGGTCATTCAGCACCATCACATGCCATCTCTAAGCATGGTCATTCAGCACCATCACATGCCATCTCTAAGCATGGTCATTCAGCACCATCACATGCCATCTCTAAGCATGGTCATTCAGCACCATCACATGCTATCACTAAACATGGTCATTCAGCACCATCACATGCCATCTCTAAGCATGGTCATTCAGCACCATCACATGCCATCTCTAAGCATGGTCATTCAGCACCATCACATGCCATCTCTAAGCATGGTCATTCAGCACCATCACATGCCATCTCTAAGCATGGTCATTCAGCACCATCACATGCCATCTCTAAACATGGTCATTCAGCACCATCACATGCCATCTCTAAGCATGGTCATTCAGCACCATCACATGCCATCTCTAAGCATGGTCATTCAGCACCATCACATGCCATCTCTAAGCATGGTCATTCAGCACCATCACATGCCATCTCTAAGCATTCAGCACCATCACATGCCATCTCTAAGCATGGTCATTCAGCACCATCACATGCCATCTCTAAGCATGGTCATTCAGCACCATCACATGCCATCTCTAAGCATGGTCATTCAGCACCATCACATGCCATCTCTAACCTTTTTTCATTCAGCACCATCACATGCCATCTCTAAGCATGGTCATTCAGCACCATCACATGCTATCACTAAACATGGTCATTCAGCACCATCACATGCCATCTCTAAGCATGGTCATTCAGCACCATCACATGCCATCTCTAAACATGGTCATTCAGCACCATCACATGCCATCTCTAACCTTTTTTCATTCAGCACCATCACATGCCATCTCTAAGCATGGCCATTCAGCACCATCACATGCCATCTCTAAGCATGGTCATTCAGCACCATCACATGCCATCTCTAAGCATGGTCATTCAGCACCATCACATGCCATCTCTAAACATGGTCATTCAGCACCATCACATGCCATCTCTAAGCATGGTCATTCAGCACCATCACATGCCATCTCTAAACATGGTCATTCAGCACCATCACATACCATCTCTAAACATGGTCATTCAACACCATCACATGCCATCTCTAAGCATGGTCATTCAGCACCATCACATGCCATCTCTAAGCATGGTCATTCAGCACCATCACATGCCATCTCTACGCATGGTCATTCAGCACCATCACATGCCATCTCTAAGCATGGTCATTCAGCACCATCACATGCCATCTCTAAACATGGTCATTCAGCACCATCACATGCCATCTCTAAGCATTCAGCACCATCACATGCCATCTCTAACCTTTTTTCATTCAGCACCATCACATGCCATCTCTAAGCATGGTCATTCAGCACCATCACATGCCATCTCTAAGCATGATCATTCAGCACCATCACATGCTATCACTAAACATGATCATTCAGCACCATCACATGCCATCTCTAAACATGATCATTCAGCACCATCACATGCCATCTCTAAGCATGGTCATTCAGCACCATCACATGCCATCACTAAACATGGTCATTCAGCACCATCACATGCCATCTCTAAGCATTCAGCACCATCACATGCCATCTCTAAGCATTCAGCACCATCACATGCCATCTATACCCCTTGCCCACCTACTCCCTATATTCTCTTCACCCATATCCATGTTCCCATTTCTACTCCTAGTCCACATGCAACCTGTCTTCTCCCTTCACCCATAACCATCCTGCCATCTTTACTTCTGCTATCTCTGCATGCTTCCATCCTGACCATATCTACCAGGGGACCCTCAGGATGCTGACATCTGAGAGTGAGCGAGAGTGTAATATATATACAGGAGTGTGAGAGAGTGAGCATGAAAGCAAGAATATAACCGAGGGGGAGACCTGCCCTGATAATGCAGAAGGTCACCAGACATACAAACAGAAGATCTGAAACTGACCTGACACAGTAATGTCAGGAGATCAATCTCGATTAGTCAGCCTGTCTTTATATGAAGATGTCCTTATAATGTGAAATCAAGACACTCTACCATAGATAAATACCCAACACTTCCGGTGTCTGTCGGTGAGCATCATGTCCTCTGGCCAAGGCCGGTCACTTTTTCCTCTTCTTGCTTTATCTGCATCTTTTCTGAGGGGGCACTCTGTCGTCTGGGTGACATGAGGTGTTGCCCAATTCTGGCAACTACTTAGGCTTCCTCCAATTGAGAGCCTCTGTTGTTTTGCCCCAGTGCTACATCTTAGATTTATCTTTATGATATTCATTGATTTCATGTTGGGACCACTTGGATCTGTTTTGATGATTCTAGATTCAGACTCCCTGACCTCTGGCACTCAGTGACCTGACTTCTTTCTCCCTGGCCACTGGCTTGACATTATTCTTTGTCTTCCTTCTGCCCTGACCCCTTGACCATATTACCATTATTTTGCCTCTGGTCCTATTTGTAATAGAGATCTTCTCAGCTACCGAGCATCCATCCCTCTTTTTAACTGAGACTACTATGGAGGCCGCAGATGGATCACCGTCACCATGATCTCCAATGACCAGTTTAATACTCTGACTTTGGCAGTATTAGATCACCACTCTCATCTTGCCTGTATGCCATCTTGCCAAACCTTAGCAATAACTAAGGTCTTGTTCAGGAGGGTGCACTCAACTCTTGGGGACTGTTGGACTATTGGGGAGGGCCTGGATTAACATGGACTAGTTTGGCATGAGGTGTCAAATATTGGCTACACAATAATGGGAGTTGTTTTGCTGTCAGACATCCTGTGTGTGAGACAGGTTTTACTCCCTCCCTAAGGCTCCTCACCTCGACGGGGGCTGCAATGAGCACCAAAAGGGGGAATGAGACACAAGAGAGGGAGACTGGGGGGAAATGAGACACAAGGTAGGGAGGGGGGGGAATGAGACACAAGAGAGGGAGGAGTGGGAAAGGAGACACAAGGGAGGGAGAGGAGTGGGGAAAGAGACTAGCAATGAGTGCCGAAGGTGCTCACATTGGGTGGCAAACAGCATTGCCATACTTAAAATGTTATTCCCGTCATTGTTGACGGGCAAGTAGCTAGTAAAGTATCATTCCTGAATCCTCTGGGGACAGGGTCAGAGTTATGGGGTGACCTGAGTTTGCCAGCAGAAGGAAATATGAGGCCTGGGGGGAGCACAGATGACACTAGGTGCTAAATCCCCTTCTGTTAAATTGTGAAATCAGTGGGAGGTTGGTTAATAAATACAGGGTGGGGGAGAAGCCATGTAGTATTTTTATTGTTTTGATTTAAAAATGTATCTGAAGCAAGAATAAAGGCTCAGTCTGCATCTACACTAACTAAAGGTGTTGTTGGTCCTGTTTCTCCATGAATGATGGTCTGATCTGAAATGCTGGATGCCGGGATACATATAAAAGTCACAACCTGCAGATTGCTCCTATTAGCTACAGTAGGAGAATTAGGGGTGTATGGAGCCCCCAAAATCAAGACACTGGGGTCTTGTCTCCTAAATATCTGCACCCTGTGAAGTTCAAAAGGAGGTTGTAAACAGAGTTCACTGTAGAAAAAAGAGAAGCTTCTCCATCCCATCTGAAGTTGACCCCATCACAGTGGAATTATGCTGGAGACAACTGAAAGCTCAATCAAAGTGGCCCTAGAAGAATAGAGGCATCTCCTTGAAAATACTGATATACACTGACTATTGGATGGACGCACCTTTCCTGCTGATGTAACAGATAAGAAAAGAACCTTTCAACTATCTCAATTTCCTCAAATGCATGACTTAATGTATTCAGCAAATGTGATGGCTGACATCACCACTCATGAGTCCATATTGCCATAAAGTAGATTATTTTGAGAGCCACCTCTACTTGGCTAAGTCTGTTGCCTTCACACTGCCAACTTGTATCTATCACCGTCCAGTATCACACCCAAACCCTTTAGACTGAAAGTTTGCAGGTTTTCAGTTTTGTAAGGAACTTTTAAACCAAGCACCATGTACATTTAATTTTAAGCTCAAAAACAGGACCCTCCATTCTTTTGCAAGGTGTTGGCTTTCATGATTGACTTTTGGGGCCAGGGAGGGACTCCCCTGAATCCCACAAGCAGGGCCTTATAGGGTCCCCAAAACTTTAAGATCACAGACCCCTGAATTCATGGACTCTATTATTTGAGATCAGGCCCATGTGGATTATTACAACGAACATGAGATGCGTTTTAAGGACTGTGACAAATTGTCTTTCATTTATATGTCATGTTTAAAGAATTTATGTGTGTTCAGAATGTGCTCTGTGGTAGTGACTGGTTTAGTGTGAATGATTGTAGGTTTTGTCCTTACTAGTTAGTAACAATAGTTACTGCAGCGTTTTTTTTTATTTTAAAAGTGACTAATGTGAATACCTTGCTGCTTATATAATGTGTGTATTCATTTGCTATCATTGTTTATTGTGTGAAATATGGTGGGTGTAAGAAAATGAGTGAACATTTAACTCCCATGGTCCCAGAAAGAACAAAATATATAACGTAACAAATGTATCATAAAAAAGACCCTGCATAGTTTGTTATCTCCCCCCCCCCCCCCCACACACACACCACCACCACCACCTCTGGAGTTGTAAAGAGTGGGCCATAAGAATGGAGCAGAATATTCATAGAATTGGCAAAAAGGGTTTAAAGTATTTAATCTGTAAGTTAAATGAATCCTGTCTAAACCACATGATATTGTAATATGTATTGGGAATCCCATTCTCTCCAGGTTTCCATGTGGAGGGGAAGCCAAGCTATTTTGGTCAGATGCTTTGTCTCTGAGCAGATAGTCGTAATATAAACTTGACTGGATAGATAACCCCACCACTCCTGACAGGAGAGCAATACCAGATGGAAAGATCAAAAAGAGCTGTAGGATAGACCAGAGGGTTGTCTAAGAAAAGGGAATGCAAGGGGAGCTATTGTGGGTGGGTTATTGGATGATTGTAAATGTACTTGTGAAGCAGAATAAAGGAGTCTCTGTCTGTACACTAATCTAATGTTGTATGTTTTCTTCCTAAATTATGTTCTGTCCTAAATACATCTCCATTTACTAATGTAACCATGTAACCAGTACATGTCTATTTATTCACTATCAGAACATGTTGAAAATACTCATAATTTGACCAAACTGAGTCTATGCCTCTGGTAAGCCTCTGCTCTTCTGGGCTCAGCTTTCAGTTGAAGGTGATTTGAATACTGAAAAGGGAAATGACTACCACTGTTCTAGGTAGACAGGGCTTGCCCGTTTCAGTAAGACTTGAGAACCCAAGGTTAGGTTCAAAAGCGAAAAGGAAATTATATGTGCATGAATAGAGAAGGTCTTGCCTTCTGCCAAATTTGCTCAAGTTTTAGGGAGGTCACCATAAGGCTCCATTCCATAAGGCTGCAGGAGTTGATGGAATCCCTGCTGAACTGTTCAAACTCTTACAAGATGATGCTGTGAAAGTGTTGCTTATGCCAACACATATGGAAAACTCAACATTGTCCAGAAGATTGGAAAAGGTCAGTCTAAATTCCAATCCCAAAAAAAGGAGTACCAAAGAGTGCTCCAATTATCGAACAACTGCACTCATGTCACATGCCAACAAGGTAATGCTTGAGATCCTACAAGCTCAATTCAACAGTATATGGACCAGGAACTACCAGATGTACAAGCCGGGTTCTGAAGAGGAAGAGGCACAAGAGATCCAATTGCCAATGTCCGCTGAATAACAGAGAAATCAAGAGAGCTCCAGAAAAGCATTTACTTCTGCCTCACAGACTATTCTGGATTGCAACAAAATGTGACAATTACTTCAAGAGATGGGAGTACCAGATTATTCTATCCGCACCCTGTGGAATCTGTATGAGGACAAAGAAGCCATGATCAGAACCGAACATGGGACAACAGAATGGCTCAAGATCGGAAAAGGAGTGCAACAAGGTTGTATATTGTCACCTTTTTTATTCACCTTATATGCAGAGTACATCATGCGTAAGGCCGGGCTGGATTAATCCAAAGCCGGAATCAGATATTGCAGGAAGGAATATCAACAACCTCAGATATGCCGATGATACTTCTCTGATGGCTGAAAGTGAGGAGGTACTAAAGGACTGATTGATGAGGATGAAAGAAGAGAGTCTGCTGCTCAATATTAAAAAGAGACGAAGATCATGACAAATGCCAATCTCAGTTTCTGGCAAATAGATGGAGAAGAAGTGGAGGCAGTGACAGATATTATCTTTCTGGGGTCCAAGATCTCTGAAGATGGTGACTGCAACCATGAAAATAAAAGACGTTTGCTTCTGGTGAGGAAAGCTATGGCAAGCTTGGTCAAGCTAGTAAAAAGTAAAGATATATCACTATAAACAGAGGTCGGCCTAGTTAGATCTATGGTATTCCCAGTAGTAACATATGGATGTGAGAGCTGGACTATAAAGATGGCTGAGTGCTATAGAATTGATGCCTTTGAATCGTGGTGTGAAAATTGCTTAGAGTCCCTTGGACTGCAAGAAGATCCAATCAATCAATACTATAGGAAATGAGGCCAAACTGTTCAATGGAAGGTTTGATCATGAGAGGACAGTTTTCCCTGCAGAAGACTGATGCTGGGAAAAATGTAAGGCACACAAACAAGGGGGGAGGGGGAGATGGATAGATAAGGTAATTAATGCAATGAACATGAGCTTGATGGAGCTCAGAGGAGCAGCAGCTATCGGATGCACCTGGTGTGCTGCGGTGCATTGGGGTCATGGGGAGTTGGAAACGACTGAATGGCTAAACAACAACAACATCCTTTAAAAAGTTAAACATGTTTTCTTCAGCCATGTAAATAAATCAATGTTTCCACAAAGGGCTCGTCAGGGACACAACTAAAAGGTCTATGTATGAATTGGATGGATTGCTGATTGAAGATGTCCTTTGCAGAAAGAATAAGAGAAGGAACAGTCACGAGGAAAGTAAACACATATACAGGAATAAGACCTTGCATTTGGATCTTGATTAAGAGGTTTGCTTCCTTCCCTCTTCTTGGTACTCTGGCTACTAAAACCTTATTGGTATGATTTGCTTTCTTCAATTGGGCTTGATAGGAACCTAGTTCCACCTACCTAGCAGAATTGTGGAGTTCCTTGTACACCTCTGCTACAGAAGATGAACTCACAGAAGGGCACCACCCAAGAATGCTTCCAAGACATAGACAGTCAAGAGACCAGTGGTCATAGTATTTACCCACTCTCCAACACAGGATACCATCACCCAGTAAGACATTCACTGTTAGAGGATTTCTTCAACTGCTAGGAAACATTTATCCACCTTCCACAGGCAACTTTCTTCACTTGACTCGGATATCTGGGAGACAGAATAACACACAAAAGGTAGATCATATTGTCTCATTTATTCAGCGTTTCACAGAAGAATATATAATTATCAGGTACATGCTGACTTTACGTGGTCAGTTATGCAGGGTCAACAATTACAAGTCATGGTTGGTTTTGGCTAATAACAAGTATTTGCCATCTGTACATACATTTTGTGGTATATAAGGAGAGGTTACATAGGCAGAAAACAGAACTATAAATCCCATGTGCACACACTAGATAAGGAACTTACAAGGGCCTGCTGACAGAATAAAAACTGGCTTTATGTAGCCTTGTGGTCACTAGTTCAGTAAGGCAAAGGTCAAGTAAAATGTTAACTCTTTCATCGTACCTCAACAACCCCTTCTTTTGTTCTGAATGAACAACTGCATAAGAATAGTACTCAGGAGAGGAAAATGTTTAGGGGAGAACCCTCTGTGGTACCCTGATCCTTCTCATTCACCTGCTCCTTCCTCGGGTAATCTCTGAATATAGTTTGAGAATTCTGGGTTTTATGGAGGTTTCTGTAAATACTACTTAGTACATTATCTAAGTCATGGCACGTTCTGTTTTTGCAACATTATTATTATTATTATAGTTTATTTATAACGCGCCAACATATTCCGTAGCGCTGTACATAAATTAGGTTCAGATAATGATAAATACAGATTAACATTTAGCAAAGCAAGGAGGGCCGTGTGTCTGAGCCAGGAATCCAATGTTCATGGTGAATTACCCAAAGTACTTAGGATATAAACTCACAGACTTACAATCTAAGGTATAGTGAGTGGTAAAAGAGGGAGAGAGAGGTGATAAGCGTGTTAGGATGTAAGGTGATATGCTTCTTTAAAGAGATGCGTTTTAAGTGAGGTTTTAAATGTTTTGAGGCAAGAGGATAATCTGGTGGAGCGAGGCAAGGAGTTCCAGAGACTAGGGGCAGCACGAGAAAAGTCCTGGAGGCGGGAGTGAGAAGAAGTGACAAGAGTTGTAGAAAGAAGAAGGTCATTAGCAGAACGAAGAGGGCGGATGGGGAATATTTGGAGATGAGAGAAGATCTATGGGGGAGCATTATTATTGAGGGCTTTGTAAGTTAGGGTCATGATTTACAATTTTATTCTTGAGACTAAGGGAAGCCAGTGATTGTATGTGAGGGATGAAAGACAGGGCGGGGTCCAGTAGAACTCCAAGACAACGGGCTTGGGAGGAGGGGGTGATGATGTCTTTGTTGACAGTGAGAGAGATGTGATGAATTGACGCTGTGTGAGAGGGAGGGAAGAAAAGGAGTTCAGTTTTAGACATGTTGAGTTTGAGATGGTGGGTGGACATCCAAGAGGATATACTAGAGAGGCAGTTGGAGACATGTGTTCGAACATTATGCTAACAGGCCAAAATAATGGGTATGTATTGCGCTTTGAAGATGGAAAAACAAAATTAAGGAACAATGCTGACACTACACAGATACAAAATGGAAGACAGTATACAAAAAGCTGTATTTCTCTTCCGCTACATATTATCCCCGCCCACGACACTAAGAAGTATCACAAATGCTGGAGAAATACAACAAGTGTATCCTTAATTGGCCATTACAAACATTGGAAATTCAACATAAAAAATTCAACAGTCATAATAAGAAAGGCAAGTTGTCATCTTCAAACTGACTCCAAAAGAGACTTGTGTCCCAAAAGGAGAAAGCTCGCTGGGAAACAGAATATGGCAGAGATTATTGTGCCCAGTAGAGCCACAAAGCTGATAACCCTGTATGGTCTATGCTCCAAGTGATGTTCCTGCAACAAACCTGGAAAGTTTTCAATAAAAAAGTCCTTTGCACAAAGTTCACGGTCCAGGTGGAAAAAGCATGTTGGATGAGCGCCTACAACCAGTGATTATAAAACACAAGACTCGTAATCATGTTTTGTCCAGATTGTGGTGCATTGGTTATCAATGTAAGTGCAATTAGATCATGGAGCCAATTTTGCTTTATACCTGTTGTCTTGTACATAATAGACCGTGAAATAATGTATATGATTAATAGCCAATAGTAAGATTGTCATAAGCGTTATCTGCAGCTAGAATATACAATTATCAGAAAGCATTGCACAAACATTTCTTAAAACACAATTATGCATTTATTATTAACAACCCAGAGTTTATGCAAAATAATGTCTTCTATCCCTATATAATCTCCCTTATCAGATGTTAGTACATTCTATATCCTAACAAGTTGATAGACCAACGTGCATAAGTGTTAGAAGCCAAAGTATAAAGAAGGGCTAAGAAATAGTAGAAGAAAACCTAGGCTCAGACACTCTTCATACAAACCCAGCCTTACGTATCACACTTAGCCAGGCCCCTCTGAGGTAATGTGGTTCAAAAAGTAAAAAAGATTTCTTCTGGATATGAGATCCTCTGATCAAGGCAATGATCCATCATGTGCAGATGTCCAGACATTGAACAAGGAGTATGTGACTTTCTCACAGATCTTTTCAATCCTTTTTTTTTTTTCAGTGGATACCTATATGTTCACATTTCCAGGACAATGGCCCACCCCTTTTCTTGGGTGCAGAATCATCTCTCATTATTTGTGGTCAGCAGGATAGGTACTTTATACGGACTTTCTCTCATTATATATCAGGACAGCTTGTGGCATAGCTGTTACTTTCTTTGATGTTTCTTCCTCTGCACGTGCAGTTGTGGTCTTCTTCTTCTGGGGGTAGGTAAGTGTGACAAAAAAGGAAAAAACTAAATCCAAACATTCAAGATCTGTCATTCGAGAACTTCCTTACATCTTTCAACCAGACATCTCTTATCATGCACACCTCTCCTAAACTCCACCCTAACTGTAAATTACATTTTCACATTAGCATAACTCTTTAATGAACATGGGGTTGTATAAAAACCGAACCAATTAAGTCAGTAATGAAAATCATGCAAGGACTAGGAAAATATATTGACATGTAAAATGCATAAGCAACCATTAGTATTTTTCCTCCCTGCAGAAGCAGCAAAACTTGTCATTAGGGAAGTTTCAATACTACCACATAATATCTCTAGAAGTGATAAAACTTTACTATTTTATTTATCCAAAAATAATTCCTTCCTGACTCCATTAACTGGCAATCGGAATCGTCCCTGGATCAATAATCTATATATCATGCACCATTTTAATTTTTTAAACAAATGATGATGCTGCTACTAACATTAAACCTTAATTACAAAGAATGCATCAACTTATCAGTCTTTTCAAACATATTTTTAAAATTACAAACCTGAAAGAAACATATTCAATTTTAAACAGTAAAATTACTAAAATGCAAACTAACTGTTTTGTGGAGCCAATCATGTCTAAACTGACTTCCAAGACCTTTCATTTTTTTATTTTTCCTTGAACCTGTTTTCCTGTCGAAGAGCACAGCAACCTTTTATTTCTGTATATGTGATGTAAGGGCTTTGTTTTTTTTGTTTTTTAATTTCTTCCTTTTTTGTTGGCTATTACTGTATTTTTCTGAAATTGTTGACATATTTTTGTAACTTGAAATAGTGTTCCACAAAGAAGAGGCCAATCGACCTTCAATTTCTTCCTTCAAATGAAACCACTATTATCTGTGATTACAAAACCGTGTAGTACACAATATTTTTGGTAAAAATATGGCCCTGACTTGGGTTGTCTTCAACTGAAACTTTAATCTCATCTGGATTTTTGCACCTTGAAAAAGCAACATAGAGTTGTCCATGTGCAAAAACAGGTTCTTGTAAAAAAAATACCCACAGACTTAAAAGTTTGTCCTTGGGATTTATTGATGGTCATGGCAATAGCCATAATAACTGGAAATTGTCTCCTTTGAAGGACAAAAGGCAAACCACTCTCACTTAGAGCTAATTCAATTCTTGGTATAACAACTTGCTCACCTTTATGAGTCCCAGTCATCATTTCTGCATGTATAAAATGATCTTTTAACTTGTGCAAAATGAATCTGGTCCCATTACAAAGTCCTTTTTTTGGATTCATATTTCTCAATAGCATGACAATTGCCCTTTTTTCAAATTGCAAAACATGTGGTGGCATTCCACATTAATTCAATACTAAAATTCAATTCACTTTATCATCAGAACTGAATCTGCACTGTAATAATTAATTTGTGGTGCTGTGAGGAATTGACTCTGTTGGGTTTTGAACCCTGGTCCCCAGGCTGCTGAACCTCTTCCCTACCACTGGGCCAGCCTGCCTTTGTTAATTTCCTTGAGATCTGATAAACCTTGACTCTGTTAGCAATAGTATCAGTGACTAGTCTCTTCAGCTGTGTCTGGTCAGGTTCTCCACTTACGTCAGGCCCGGTTACACATGAGACTGTGCCCTTAAAGTTGACTCTGGAAGTGAATCACCATGAGGCTATATCTTTTCACCTAATTTCCTCAACACAGTTTCCAGTGATTTTGGGGGTACCTTGGCTTGCTCTGTATAACCCACAGATTGATTGGAAGATCAGAACTTTGTCCTTTCCTTCAGAACACTGCTTAATGAATTTGCAACCCTCTAAGGTAACACCTGTTGCCACAACAATTAATGAAATGGTTGCTACAAACTTGACTAAGCTTCCTCTACAATATCGGGATTTTGCAGATGTCTGTGATAAGAAGAATGCTGATCAGCTTCCTCCCCACAGGCCTTATGATTGCCCAATAGAGCTGTTGCCTGGGGCTGCTATCCCATTTGGCCGTATATATTCCCTTTCTGAGCCTGAATTGAAAGCTCTTCGTGAATACATACAAGTAAATCTTGCCAAAGGCTTTATTCGTCCATCTACTTCTCCAGCAGGAGCACCTATATTCTTTGTAGAAAAGAAAGATGGCAGCCTACGGCCATGCGTTGATTACAGGAACATTAATAACATCACTGTTAAAAACCGCTACCCCTTGCCTCTCATTCCTGAACTTTTGGAGAGACTTCGCTCAGCTAAAATATTTACGAAGCTTGTTCTTCGGGGGGTATATAATCTGGTTCGCATAAGACCAAATGATGAATGGAAAACAGCTTTCAGAACCAGGTATTGGGCATTACGAATATCTAGTAATGCCATTTGGGCTGTGTAATGCCCCTGCAACTTTCCAGCATCTTATCAATGATGTACTACGAGATCTCCTGGATCAGTTTGTTGTGGCATATTTGGATATATCCTAATATTCTCTGATAATCTTGAAAACCATAGAAAACAGGTCCGTATAGTTCTGGAGCGCCTTTGTACCCACCATCTATACATTAAACTGGAAAAATGTGAGTTTGAACAAACAGAAATTCAATTCCTGGGGTATGTAATAACTCCCAAAGGTTTAAGTATGGACGCAAGTAAAATTAAAGCTGTGCTGGACTGGCCCATCCCCAAGAATGAAAAAGATGTTCAGAGATTTGTGGGGTTTGCCAATTTTTACAGGCGTTTCATTAAGAATTTCTCTGCCGTTATTACACCGATCACTGAACTTACACGTAAAGGGACTTCTTTTTAGTGGTCCGATAAGGCGGATACCGCATTTTCCCGATTAAAGACTCTGTTTACATCTGCCCCTGTCCTGGTACATCCTCATCCGGAATTACCATTTATTGTGGAAGTTGATGCTTCTGATTCAGCTGTTGGTGCTATACTGTCTCAAAGGACTGGACCTAAGATGCTGTTACATCCATGCGCCTTCTATTCCCTGCCAGATGGTGCCAGCAGAAAGAAACTATGACATAGGGAATAAAGAACTATTGGCTATAAAAGCTGCCTTCACCGAATGGAGACATCTCTTGGAGGGAGCTACCCATCCAATTACTGTCCTCACAGATCACAAAAATCTAGAATGTATTCGATCAGCTAAGAGACTGTCAGCCAGACAAGCACGCTGGTCCCTATACTTCTCGAGGTTTAATTTTTTGGTTACATACCGTCCTGGCTCCAATAATGGTAAGGCAGATGCTTTGTCTAGAATAGCTGACCCCCTCCATACTACCGTAACCAAGACCACCATCTTGCCGGAGAATATATTTATAGGAATCACATTTCAATCTGATCTGATGTCTCGCAAAAAAGGGCTACGCTGAAGACCCAGTTCTTCGTGTTCCTCCTCGTGATCTCCATATGACGATGCTTAATAGGTTTTGGATTTTTCAACAACGTCTGTTTGCTCCGGAGTCAGTGCGACTGGACCTTTTACGTCTCTGCCATGACTCAAAACCAGCAGGTCATCCAGGAATCCGAAAGACACAAGAGCTACTCGCCCGATCCTTTTGGTGGCTCAAGTATTATGAGGATGTTAAGAAGTATGTGTCCTCTTGTGATGTATGTGCCAGACATAAGACTCCTCGCTCATCCCCTGTTGGCTTGCTTCAGCCTCTTCCGATTCCTCATCGTCCCTGGGGATCTATATCCATGGACTTTATTGTGGAACTACCTCCCTCTAAGGAACACACTACCATTCTTGTTGTTGTGGACAGGTTAACTAAGATGGGTCATTTCATACCAGCTCGTGGTCTCCCTTCAGCTAAACAGACGGCTGACCTGGTTACTCGGGAAATATTTCGCTTGCATGGAGTGCCTGATGAAGTAGTTTCTGACAGGGGAGTGCAGTTTACATCTCGTTTTTGGAAACATTTTTGTTCTAATCTAGGTATTAATTTAAATCTGTCGTCAGCTTTTCATCCACAAAGTAATGGACAGACTGAGCGAACCAACCAGACTTTGCAGCAATATTTGCGGTGCTATATTAGTTACCTGCAGGATGACTGGCTGGATTTTCTACCCACGGCAGAGTTTGCCTATAACAATGCACAACACTGCTCCACTTCTTTGAGCCCATTTTTTGCCAACTATGGTTACCATCCAACCTTTCTAGTGAGTCTCCCAATTACTACTTCCATTCCTGCAGTCACTGATCGGCTAACCACCTTACGAGATTCCCAAGACCTGTTGAAGGAGACTCTTTCGAAAGCTCAGGAATGTTACAAGAGAGCTGCTGATAGAACGGAGGCCCCAGTTTATCATGTTGGTGACAAGGTTTGGCTGTCAACAAGGAATCTTAAGCTTAAGGTTCCTTCTCATAAATTGGGTCAGAGGTTAATGGGACCTTTTGAGATCATCGCTCAGATCAATGCTGTCACTTTTCGTTTGCAACTTCCAGATTCCATGAGACTACATCCGGTGTTTCACGTTGCACTGCTGAAACCTTTCCATTTTAACACTTTCCCTGGCCGAGCCCTGCCTGCCCCACCTCCAGTCCTCAGGGATTGTGAGGATGAATACGAGGCGGAGAAAATTATGGACTCCAGGATCTTCGGCAACAAGCTTCAGTATCTGGTCCGCTGGAAAGGCTATGGTGAGGAGGAGAGTTTGTGGGAACCAGTGGACAATATTCACGCTCCTGATCTCCTTCAGTCCTTTCATGTGCAGTACCCTGCTAAACCGGGTAATAGGGCATCCAGAGGCTGCACCTATAGAGGTGGGGGTAATGTGAGGAATTGACTCTGCTGGGTTTTGAACCCTGGTCCCCAGGCTGCTGAACCTCTTCCCTACCACTGCGCCAGCCTGCCTTTGTGAATTTCCTTGAGATCTGATAAACCTTGACTCTGCTAGCAATAGTATCAGTGACTAGTCTCTTCAGCTGTGTCTGGTCAGGTGTCTGGTCCTTGGCCTATATAAGGCACTTCCTGTCTATGTACCTTGCCAGATTATTGTGGTTCCTGTTCCCTTCAATAAAGCTTGTTCCTGTTTCACCTACAACTTGCTGAATTGGATTATTGCTGACCTAGGCTGCTGGTCTCCAAAACCTTGTGATTCCTACATCATTACAGGTGCGTTGATGAATTTTAAAATTTCGTTATTTAGATTCAAGGCATCTATATTTTTTCATGTTAATATCACTTTGTTTGCAATGTCTGAGTAATCAACGTTATTCAAAGTGTTTAAAAAGATTGCTGATATGAGTGATTCCTTGCAAACCATTGTTGATGGAATTTCAATGGTATCATTGGGTAAATCATATATTTGTGGATGTTTTTCTTCTCCAACTTGAATGAGCCAATCATTTAATTAATTTTGGCCTTCAGATCTCATATTTAATTCTAATTTGAGATGTGTAAATATTTTCCACAGTTTACTTGTCTTGATACATGTTTCAATGATATCCGTTCTATTTCCATGTGGCCCAACAGGTAATGTTTGCCTAAAATCTCCTCCTAACAGCATCACCTTTCCACCAAATGGCAAATTATTATCTATTATATTATCTCAATATACCACTGTATAATAGTTCCCTGGTGCCTAACATCTTCTTATTGTATTCATATAATTGTGAAAAATAAGGGAACAAAAATAGCTTATGGATGGGTAAATTACTCTTAAAGAGCTATTAACATATGATGTCCCATATTGATGTCACATGAAATCATATGGCAAAATGACTTTGCTAATCCTTGGGAAAATATAAAAAAAATTTTTATATATAGCTCAAAAAAAATTTAAATTTTAAAACCAATCTAGAGAAAAGCGCATCCTTAGTACTCTTTTTGATTATCAAAAAGTTTTATAATTAGTTGTTGTAACGGATCTCCTGGCACCCCGACCGGGTACCTCCGTTGATGGACGCGTCCTAGCTTGCGTCGAGGCCTACAAGCACTGCACCGGACACCAAAACCACCACAGACTCCAAGGAGGACACATCAGGAACAAGCGTTCAGTAGTTACAGCTCAAGGGAGTATGCAAAAGCATAGCAATCCCCAGTATGATATAGCGATCCCTTCAATAACGAGACAAGGCTACGTTTTGAAGGGTCAAGTAGAACTATTTTTTAATGACAGGGAATCTCCTTTTATGCAATGGTGCCCTCTGAAGGGCTACACCCACATAATTATCACAACAGCCAATTATCTACATGGTTCAACCCCCACGTCTCCTCCCCTCAGATAACAGGTAACACAATTAAAACAGACACAATTTTAACCACATTCTGGATGTACCCCAAAAACAGGGGGTACACCTTTAAGTCCCGCACCATTCAATAGCTCTCACCCAGGGGAACAACATATACAAAAATGGCATGAATCAGACCAGGGGTTCAAAAGTTAGTAAAAGTATGTTTTTACACATAACACACAGACAGTGCACATATCCCCCATACAATACACATAGAGGGACAATAGGTGAGTCACACCTCCCTGACAACTTGGATACAATCAGACATTAATTAGATCATTCTTCTTTGTTCTTATCAGAGAATGAAAACACTTTGGAAAATGCAAGGATCCTTTACAACTTTCTTATCTCTTGAATCTCTGTAACAGGATTATCTATTAGCCTAGGTCTGCAAAAGTCTGGCTAATATTCTGAGCCAATATATTCTGTAGAACATAAAACAACATATCTACAGTACAGCAATGTGATCATATTTTAACCAAGAATTAAAAAATCCTAAAACAGGGTAAAACAGGGATGGGTTCCGCTACAGTTGTTGTATAATAATAATCAATATTTATACAGGGAGTATCTAAAATGACTTGTGCAAGGGTTATTAAATACTAAACTCCTTATTGCCATAGACTACTATATGTCATTAAAGCAGACTTGCAATTCAAAGTAGTCAATGCCACAGTCCAGGTGTTGGTCCCCCTTGAAACAACTTTCCCATCACTATTGTGGCCAGAAAGAGTCCCTGTGGGTTTTGAAATTCGCCTGCCCATTGAAGTTCGTGTCCGATGTTCGCGAACCGAAAATTTGATATTCGCGACATCACTAATTTGCAGTAGTATCCTGTTTAGCGTCAGCCACTTTTGGTATGCTTAATTTGGCTTCTTTGTGAGGGTTAGAGGTTGTTGGACAGTAAACAGGATCGTTAATTGACTTTTCCATATGTTGTAGGGCTTTTTTGTACTATCCTATTTTGTGTCCACCACTTTTGGGATGCTCCATTTGGCTTGTGGGTGATGGTTGGAGGTTGTTGTAGAGTAAACAGGAGGAATACTTGTCTTTTCTATATGTTGCTAATGTTTGGTATGCTATCCTGTTTTGTGTCCGCTACTTGTTTTTTAGTACTGCGTTGTGTTAACAATTGTTTTTTCGGTGCAAGTCTATTTGTGAATTGTATATGTGTTTGGAAAGTTTCTTGATGTGTGGTGTTTTTGTGTTGTTGCGATTTGTATTGAGGCTTGTATTTTTTTGTTTGACTTCTGATATTGGTGGGAAGTAAACATGGGATTTGTGTTTTTGTTTTTACTTGTTATACTATACCTTGATTGAAGTGTTGTTCTTGTCCGAATGACAGAGGGTCCGCTCCTGCCAATGTTGATCCGCCAGTCTTCTTGTAGTGTCTGTTTGAAAGAGAAAGGGAAATGGTTAATTGTATATTCATTGTTTTGGTCTTTTTCTGCATGTAATGTATTTTTGTCTCTAACCTCTTCTTCCTCTTCTTCTTTTTCTTTTCTTCTTTTTCTTTTCTTCTTTCTTTCTGATCCCTCTCACAGTCCACGCTGCAAATTCTTGAGTGACGCTGTTGATGCAGAGTCTGTTTGAATTGTGAAAAACAAGGCAAAGATTCAGCTTCATGTTCCATATGTCTGGGGGTCATTTATTTTTTGTGCCATTAGTTCCTGTGACTTAATGTCAGTTGAATATACTTCTTTGATTACATTGAGTTAAGATTAGCATGTTGTAGGGCCCATACACATACGTGTGCATGTCACATGTCATTATACATGAATGACGTCTTTGGTGTGAATCTTTGAAATGTTTTTTTTTTTTTGTATTTGTATTTTTTGGTGTCTTTCTTACTAAATGTAATATATTCTAGCTTACCTCTCAGTTGGAATCTGCAGATTGTGAAGGTGTAATTTGGGAAGTAATTATCTTCTGAAGTGACAGCAGCAGCGCCATGTCCAGTCACACCGCGCATCACCTGAGGAGAAATGGAGAATTTTCTGGAAAGTAGGCTTTTAGGTGCTTGAAATAATTAGAACGCAATATGCATGCGCTATTTGCATTCTAGCGTAAAATTTGCATTCCAGCCGCCATTTTGAGGCTAATAGTTGCGTGTTTCATGTAAAATGGTGGTTAATATCAGTGTGGTACGTGCCACATAGTGTTTGTTACGTGGCTCGTGAACTGGACTGAAGCGTTTGTTCCGTTTTGCGAGTAAGTGTAGTAGTTTTGCGCCCTCAGCCTCGTTTTGGTTTTGTTCGGCGGATATTTTTTCTCTTGCTTAGGGGATTTTCGGGTGTCTAAACTCAGAACTTTTGACTTAAATGGAGGTGTAACTTCACTTGCAGAGGTCCTGGGTGCCCCCCCTTGCTGTGGGTAAGCTTTTTCTGTGTTTGTTGTTTGTATTTATTGTGTTTCTAATCTTTTTCGGGTCGCGCGGGTTGCGTCCTTGTTTTCGTATCTAATATGCCTTTTTCAGAAAACCCGTAGGTGTTTGGTGGTGTTTTACATCTTTAGAGTGCTGTAGCCTCGTTTTTCTTTGGTGGCCATTTTTTCTCTCCCTTAGGGGATTTTCGGGTGTCTAAACTCTTTTATTATTTCGAGTTAAAATAGTTTTTTTGTTTGTTTTTTTTAACGCGCGGATGCTTCCGGAGCACAACACGAGGAGGCCGGAGACATCGCGGGGAGTACAATGTAGATTGTGTTAATTTTACTTTGGTTTATGTTTATGTATGTGTACTAATGTAATGTTTTTTTTTTAACAGGGGCCGCGCCGAAGAAGCAAAGATGGACGTGACATGCTGGAAAGGTGAGTAGAATATTTAGAGTGTTTATTTATTTTATGTAAACGTGTTGTATTAATTTTTTGTAATCTTTTTTACCCTAGGTTGGTGATCTTAATTATTTTTTTTGTAGCTTAGAATTAGGGTTGCTATATAGAGATAGCATGGACTGTATATTAGATAGATATGGGGATGTATAGTATATAGATAGTATTTATTGTATATTAGATAGATA
The DNA here is from genome assembly GCA_027410445.1 of Discoglossus pictus. Lineage (NCBI taxonomy): Eukaryota > Metazoa > Chordata > Amphibia > Anura > Alytidae > Discoglossus > Discoglossus pictus. The sequence goes on from JAPZIH010000302.1 coordinate 20,005, forward strand.
GTGTAACTGAACCCATCACTGTTTTACCCTGTTTTATGGTTATTTAATTCGTGGTTAAAATATGATCACATTGCTGTACTGTAGATATGTTGTTTTATGTTCTACAGAATATATTGGCTCAGAATATCAAAGCTACTAGGCTAATAGATAATCCTATTACAGAGTCTCCTCATAAGATAAGGAAGTCTATTGTATAAAGTGTTTTCATTATGAGACATAAGAACAAAGAGGAGTATAATCTGATGAATGTCTGATTGTATCAAAGTAGCCAGGTAACCTCCGGGGGGTGTGACCACACCTATTGTCTCTCTATGTGTATTGTGCGGCCAAATATGGGGGATGTGTATTGCCTGTGGGAAGAGATGTGTATAAATATTTCTGCATAACAAAATAAAGACAGCATTCTTTGACTCCCAATTGAGTGTCGTCCAATATGGGAGGTTGGTGCTGGTGAGACAGCAGTGCTTCTTGGACAATTTTACCGTATACCAGCGGAGATACTGGACTTCGTGTTCCAACTCCGTTACAGATAGATAGATAGATAGATAGATAGATAGATAGATAGATAGATAGGGGGATGTATATTTGATAGTATTGTATATTAGATAGTGGGATGTATATTACATTACATAGTGGAATGTTTATTACATAGTGGGATGTATATTACATAGTGTGATGTATATTACATAGTGGTATGTATATTAGATAGGAGGATGTATATTAGATAGGAGGATGTATATTAGATAGGGGTGTATTGTATTTAATTGTATTTTCAGGTGTGTAATTTTATTTTTTTATGTAGTGGGGGGGTTGTAATGTATTTTTTAATTTCCTGTAATGTTCCTTTTTTTTGTGACTTAGGTTTTTTTTTTTTCTGTAATCTACAATTTTATTTTTGGTGATTTTAGTTTTTTTATTTTATGTTATGTAGATTTCTGATTTTTCATGACTTTAGTTTTTTTGATTTCTGTAATTACAGTGGTGGGGAGGGGGTTAATAGGGGTTAGGTAGTGTAGGTGTTAATAGGTTAGTGTAGTGGGTGTTTAGTTGATATTTAATGTTTTATTGGGGGGGTATAGTGAAGTGTAGTGTTTATACTTAGTGTCATGTATGTCCTTGAGGACCGTCATGGCACTTATGTGGTTAATGTTGGGTTGTAACAGGCCCATAATGGTCATAATATACCCTTATGGGACTGATGGGGTTAAATAGAGGCTTATGAGAGTCTGGATAGACCGCCATAAGTGACCGGGTTAAAATGGTGTAGTGCTTACACTTTGGGTCATGAGGGTCCTGGATGACCCTCATGGCACTTATAGTGTTATTACATGTGTTCATTAGTGTGTTAGAGGGGTCTATATAGTTGAGGCACACAGTACACTCACATTGTGTGGCAAACAGCATTTCAACACTTTCTTTTATTGACTGTCATTTTTTGATGGGCAAGTCGCTAGTATTATATATTATTATTATTTCCCAGGGTGTACACGTCACTATATTATATATTATTATTATTTCCAGGTGTACACGTCACTATATTATATATTATTATTATTTCCGGGTGTACACGTCACTATATTATATATTATTATTATTTCCCAGGTGTACACGTCACTATATTATATATATTATTATTTCCCAGGTGTACACGTCACTATATTATATATTATTATTATTTCCCAGGTGTACACGTCACTATATTATATATTATTATTATTTCCCAGGTGTACACGTCACTATATTATATATTATTATTATTTCCCAGGTGTACACGTCACTATATTATATATTATTATTATTCCCCGGGTGTACACGTCACTATATTATATATTATTATTATTTCCCAGGTGTACACGTCACTATATTATATATTATTATTATTTCCCGGGTGTACACGTCACTATATTATATATTATTATTATTTCCCAGGTGTACACGTCACTATATTATATATTATTATTATTTCCAGGTGTACACGTCACTATATTATATATTATTATTATTTCCGGGTGTACACGTCACTATATTATATATTATTATTATTTCCCAGGTGTACACGTCACTATATTATATATTATTATTATTTCCAGGTGTACACGTCACTATATTATATATTATTATTATTTCCAGGTGTACACGTCACTATATTATATATTATTATTATTTCCCAGGTGTACACGTCACTATATTATATATTATTATTATTTCCCAGGTGTACACATCACTATATTATATATTATTATTATTTCCCAGGTGTACACGTCACTATATTATATATTATTATTATTTCCAGGTGTACACGTCACTATATTATATATTATTATTATTTCCAGGTGTACACGTCACTATATTATATATTATTATTATTTCTCAGGTGTACACGTCACTATATTATATATTATTATTATTTCCAGGTGTACACGTCACTATATTATATATTATTATTATTTCCGGGTGTACACGTCACTATATTATATATTATTATTATTTCCCAGGTGTACACGTCACTATATTATATATTATTATTATTTCCCAGGTGTACACGTCACTATATTATATATTATTATTATTTCCAGGTGTACACGTCACTATATTATATATTATTATTATTTCCAGGTGTACACGTCACTATATTATATATTATTATTATTTCCCAGGTGTACACGTCACTATATTATATATTATTATTATTTCTCAGGTGTACACGTCACTATATTATATATTATTATTATTTCTCAGGTGTACACGTCACTATATTATATATTATTATTATTTCCAGGTGTACACGTCACTATATTATATATTATTATTATTTCCAGGTGTACACGTCACTATATTATATATTATTATTATTTCCCAGGTGTACACGTCACTATATTATATATTATTATTATTTCCAGGTGTACACGTCACTATATTATATATTATTATTATTTCCAGGTGTACACGTCACTATATTATATATTATTATTATTTCCAGGTGTACACGTCACTATATTATATATTATTATTATTTCCAGGTGTACACGTCACTATATTATATATTATTATTTCTCGGGTGTACACGTCACTATATTATATATTATTATTATTTCCCGGGTGTACACGTCACTATATTATATATTATTATTATTTCTCAGGTGTACACGTCACTATATTATATATTATTATTATTTCCCAGGTGTACACGTCACTATATTATATATTATTATTATTTCCCAGGTGTACACGTCACTATATTATATATTATTATTATTCCCAGGTGTACACGTCACTATATTATATATTATTATTATTTCCCAGGTGTACACGTCACTATATTATATATTATTATTATTTCCCAGGTGTACACGTCACTATATTATATATTATTATTATTTCCCAGGTGTACACGTCACTATATTATATATTATTATTATTTCCCGGGTGTACACGTCACTATATTATATATTATTATTATTTCCCGGGTGTACACGTCACTATATTATATATTATTATTATTTCCCGGGTGTACACGTCACTATATTATATATTATTATTATTTCCCAGGTGTACACGTCACTATATTATATATTATTATTATTTCCCGGGTGTACACGTCACTATATTATATATTATTATTATTTCCAGGTGTACACGTCACTATATTATATATTATTATTATTTCCCGGGTGTACACGTCACTATATTATATATTATTATTATTTCCCGGGTGTACACGTCACTATATTATATATTATTATTATTTCCCGGGTGTACACGTCACTATATTATATATTATTATTATTTCCCGGGTGTACACGTCACTATATTATATATTATTATTATTTCCCGGGTGTACACGTCACTATATTATATATTATTATTATTTCCCAGGTGTACACGTCACTATATTATATATTATTATTATTTCCCAGGTGTACACGTCACTATATTATATATTATTATTATTTCCCGGGTGTACACGTCACTATATTATATATTATTATTATTTCCCAGGTGTACACGTCACTATATTATATATTATTATTATTTCCCAGGTGTACACGTCACTATATTATATATTATTATTATTTCCCAGGTGTACACGTCACTATATTATATATTATTATTATTTCTCAGGTGTACACGTCACTATATTATATATTATTATTATTTCTCAGGTGTACACGTCACTATATTATATATTATTATTATTTCCAGGTGTACACGTCACTATATTATATATTATTATTATTTCCAGGTGTACACGTCACTATATTATATATTATTATTATTTCCAGGTGTACACGTCACTATATTATATATTATTATTATTTCCTGGGTGTACACGTCACTATATTATATATTATTATTATTTCCCAGGTGTACACGTCACTATATTATATATTATTATTATTTTCCAGGTGTACACGTCACTATATTATATATTATTATTATTTCTCAGGTGTACACGTCACTATATTATATATTATTATTATTTCCAGGTGTACACGTCACTATATTATATATTATTATTATTTCCAGGTGTACACGTCACTATATTATATATTATTATTATTTCTCAGGTGTACACGTCACTATATTATATATTATTATTATTTCCAGGTGTACACGTCACTATATTATATATTATTATTATTTCCAGGTGTACACGTCACTATATTATATATTATTATTATTTCCTGGGTGTACACGTCACTATATTATATATTATTATTATTCCCCGGGTGTACACGTCACTATATTATATATTATTATTATTTCCCAGGTGTACACGTCACTATATTATATATTATTATTATTTCCCAGGTGTACACGTCACTATATTATATATTATTATTATTTCCAGGTGTACACGTCACTATATTATATATTATTATTATTTCCAGGTGTACACGTCACTATATTATATATTATTATTATTTCCAGGTCACTAAATTATATATTATTATTATTTCTCAGGTGTACACGTCACTATATTATATATTATTATTATTTCCAGGTGTACACGTCACTATATTATATATTATTATTATTTCCAGGTCACTAAATTATATATTATTATTATTTCTCAGGTGTACACGTCACTATATTATATATTATATATTATTATTATTTCCCAGGTGTACACGTCACTATATTATATATTATTATTATTTCCAGGTGTACACGTCACTATATTATATATTATTATTATTTCCAGGTGTACATGTCACTATATTATATATTATTATTATTTCCCAGGTGTACACGTCACTATATTATATAATATTATTATTTCCGGGTGTACACGTCACTATATTATATAATATTATTATTTCCCAGGTGTACACGTCACTATATTATATATTATTATTATTTCCAGGTGTACACGTCACTATATTATATAATATTATTATTTCCCAGGTGTACACGTCACTATATTATATAATATTATTATTTCCGGGTGTACACGTTACTATATTATATAATATTATTATTTCCCAGGTGTACACGTCACTATATTATATAATATTATTATTTCCCAGGTGTACACGTCACTATATTATATATTATTATTATTTCCCAGGTGTACACGTCACTATATTATATATTATTATTATTTCCGGGTGTACACGTCACTATATTATATATTATTATTATTTCCCAGGTGTACACGTCACTATATTATATATTATTATTATTTCCCAGGTGTACACGTCACTATATTATATATTATTATTATTTCCGGGTGTACACGTCACTATATTATATATTATTATTATTTCCCAGGTGTACACGTTACTATATTATATATTATTATTATTTCTCAGGTGTACACGTCACTATATTATATATTATTATTATTTCCAGGTGTACACGTCACTATATTATATAATATTATTATTTCCCAGGTGTACACGTCACTATATTATATATTATTATTATTTCCCGGGTGTACACGTCACTATATTATATATTATTATTATTTCCCGGGTGTACACGTCACTATATTATATATTATTATTATTTCCGGGTGTACACGTCACTATATTATATATTATTATTTCTCAGGTGTACACGTCACTATATTATATATTATTATTATTTCCTGGGTGTACACGTCACTATATTATATATTATTATTATTTCCCAGGTGTACACGTCACTATATTATATATTATTATTATTTCCCAGGTGTACACGTCACTATATTATATATTATTATTATTTCCAGGGTGTACACGTCACTATATTATATATTATTATTATTTCTCAGGTGTACACGTCACTATATTATATATTATTATTATTTCTCAGGTGTACACGTCACTAGATTATATATTATTATTATTTCCAGGTGTACACGTCACTATATTATATATTATTATTATTTCCAGGTGTACACGTCACTATATTATATATTATTATTATTTCCTGGGTGTACACGTCACTATATTATATATTATTATTATTTCCCGGGTGTACACGTCACTATATTATATATTATTATTATTTCCAGGGTGTACACGTCACTATATTATATATTATTATTATTTCCAGGTGTACACGTCACTATATTATATATTATTATTATTTCTCAGGTGTACACGTCACTATATTATATATTATTATTATTTCCCAGGTGTACACGTCACTATATTATATATTATTATTATTTCCAGGTGTACACGTCACTATATTATATATTATTATTATTTCTCAGGTGTACACGTCACTATATTATTATTATTATTATTTTCCAGGTGTACACGTCACTATATTATATATTATTATTATTATTTCCAGGTGTACACGTCACTATATTATATATTATTATTATTTCCAGGTGTACACGTCACTATATTATATATTATTATTATTTCCTGGGTGTACACGTCACTATATTATATATTATTATTATTCCCCAGGTGTACACGTCACTATATTATATATTATTATTATTTCCCAGGTGTACACGTCACTATATTATATATTATTATTATTTCCCAGGTGTACACGTCACTATATTATATATTATTATTATTTCCAGTGTACACGTCACTATATTATATATTATTATTATTTCCAGGTGTACACGTCACTATATTATATATTATTATTATTTCCAGGTCACTAAATTATATATTATTATTATTTCTCAGGTGTACACGTCACTATATTATATATTATATATTATTATTATTTCCCAGGGTGTACACGTCACTATATTATATATTATTATTATTTCCAGGTGTACACGTCACTATATTATATATTATTATTATTTCCAGGTGTACACTGTCACTATATTATATATTATTATTATTTCCCAGGTGTACACGTCACTATATTATATATTATTTATTATTCCGGGTGTACACGTCACTATATTATATAATATTATTATTTCCCAGGTGTACACGTCACTATATTATATATTATTATTATTTCCAGGTGTACACGTCACTATATTATATATATTATTATTTCCCAGGTGTACACGTCACTATATTATATAATATTATTATTTCCGGGTGTACACGTTACTATATTATATAATATTATTATTTCCCAGGTGTACACGTCACTATATTATATATTATTATTATTTCCCAGGTGTACACGTCACTATATTATATATTATTATTATTTCCCGGGTGTACACGTCACTATATTATATATTATTATTATTTCCGGGTGTACACGTCACTATATTATATATTATTATTATTTCCCAGGTGTACACGTCACTATATTATATATTATTATTATTTCCCAGGTGTACACGTCACTATATTATATATTATTATTATTTCCGGGTGTACACGTCACTATATTATATATTATTATTATTTCCCAGGTGTACACGTTACTATATTATATATTATTATTATTTCTCAGGTGTACACGTCACTATATTATATATTATTATTATTTCCAGGTGTACACGTCACTATATTATATAATATTATTATTTCCCAGGTGTACACGTCACTATATTATATATTATTATTATTTCCCGGGTGTACACGTCACTATATTATATATTATTATTATTTCCCGGGTGTACACGTCACTATATTATATATTATTATTATTTCCGGGTGTACACGTCACTATATATATATTATTATTATTTCCCGGGTGTTACACGTCACTATTATTATATATTATTATTATTTCCCAGGTGTACACGTCACTATATTATATATTATTATTATTTCCAGGTGTACACGTCACTATATTATATATTATTATTATTTCCCAGGTGTACACGTCACTATATTATATATTATTATTATTTCCCAGGTGTACACGTCACTATATTATATATTATTATTATTTCCGGGTGTACACGTCACTATATTATATATTATTATTATTTCCCAGGTGTACACGTCACTATATTATATATTATTATTATTTCCGGGTGTACACGTCACTATATTATATATTATTATTATTTCCCGGGTGTACACGTCACTATATTATATATTATTATTATTATCCCGGGTGTACACGTCACTATATTATATATTATTATTATTTCCAGGTGTACACGTCACTATATTATATATTATTATTATTTCCGGGTGTACACGTCACTATATTATATATTATTATTATTTCCCGGGTGTACACGTCACTATATTATATATTATTATTATTTCCGGGTGTACACGTCACTATATTATATATTATTATTATTTCCGGGTGTACACGTCACTATATTATATATTATTATTATTTCCCAGGTGTACACGTCACTATATTATATATTATTATTATTTCCGGGTGTACACGTCACTATATTATATATTATTATTATTTCCCGGGTGTACACGTCACTATATTATATATTATTATTATTTCCCAGGTGTACACGTCACTATATTATATATTATTATTATTTCCAGGTGTACACGTCACTATATTATATATTATTATTATTTCCCGGGTGTACACGTCACTATATTATATATTATTATTATTTCCGGGTGTACACGTCACTATATTATATATTATTATTATTTCCTGGGTGTACACGTCACTATATTATATATTATTATTTCCCAGGTGTACACGTCACTATATTATATAATATTATTATTTCCCAGGGGCCTCATTCTATTATCGGCCGCAGCCGCTGCGGGGCCGCAAGGACCGGCCGCAAGCTATTCTGCTATTCTATTCCCTTACGGCCGTAGGCTCCGGCAGGCTTGCGGCCGGTGCCTTGCTATCTCTTGCGGCCGCTCGCGCCGGAGGAAAGCCTTTGATCTAAAACGGCCGCAAGAGTTTTGCAATTCAATTGCTCCGGGAAACCTCTCTGCAAGGCTAAAAAACGAGCCGCAGTTACTTGCAGGAAAAAGGTCTCGCTAGCACCAATTAAGCACATAAAATAGCTCAAATAAAGCCATCCTGCACTTTGAGAAGACTATAAAGGGATTTTAGGTGTTAGAAAAAATAGCACATAATTATCCTGTACTCAAATCCGTAAAAATATTTCATTTTTAATATCCGTAAAATATCCATGTAAAAAGTCCAGAGTGCTTGGAGCACCTCAGACACGCCCACGCCGCAGCCGGCAAATAAACAGTTAATTTGAACTCGGGTTTGGGCAGATGTGCAAGCTTGAGAGTGGGTTCCTTTTATTCCTCATGTCCCCCAATATGATCCCTAGCATTTACAGAGCTGTACAGTGCAGGCTTGATTTATTTTTGAGTTTTTATATTTCACAGTTTACGGCCGGCTTCCAAGATATGCGGCCGGCCGTAAAAGGAGATCCTTGCGGGGCCGTATAATAGAATCGCGAGTTAACTGAACCCTCGCAAGGAATCGCAGCCTTACGGCCGATTTACGGCCGATAATAGAATGAGGCCCCAGGTGTACACGTCACTATATTATATATTATTATTATTTCCCAGGTGTACACGTCACTATATTATATAATATTATTATTCCCAGGTGTACACGTCACTATATTATATATTATTATTATTTCCCAGGTGTACACGTCACTATATTATATAATATTATTATTTCCCAGGTGTACACGTCACTATATTATATATTATTATTATTTCCCGGTGTACACGTCACTTATCAGATATATATTATTATTATTTCCCGGGTGTACACGTCACTATATTATATATTATTATTATTTCCCAGGTGTACACGTCACTATATTTATATATTATTATTATTTCCCAGGTGTACACGTCACTATATTATATATTATTAATTATTTCCAGGTGTACACGTCACTATATTATATATTATTATTATTTCCCAGGGTGTATCACGTCACTATATTATATATTATGTATTATTTCCCAGGTGTACACGTCACTATATTATATATTATTATTATTTCCTGGGTGTACACGTTCACTATATTATATATTATTATTATTTCCAGGTGTACACGTCACTATATTATATATTATTATTATTTCCGGGGTGTTACACGGTCACTATATTATATATTGATTATTATTTCCCGGGTGTACACGTCACTATATTATATATTATTTATTATTTTCCGGGTTGTACACGTCACTATATTATATATTATTATTATTTCCGGGTGTACACGTCTACTATATTATATATTATGTATTATTTCCGGGTGTACACGTCACTATATTATATATTATTATTATTTCCCGGGTGTACACGTCACTATATTATATATTATTATTATTTCCCCGGGGTGTACAACGTCACTATATTATATATTATTATTATTTCCCAGGTGTACACGTCCACTATATTATATATTATTATTATTTCCCAGTGT